>OZ008363.1:2998822-3188429 GCA_963931975.1 Cataclysta lemnata
TGTTTGGTTGGTTGAACGCGCTTATCTCAGAAACTACTGGTTCAAATTGAAAAATTCTTATTGTGTTGGAGAGTCCATTTATTGAGGAAGGCTATATAACAACCGACATTAACGACGGGCGACCACTAGTGTTTGTATAAATATATACGGGAGAAAAACGTTATGGCTTTTCGTATGAAAATGTACAGCTTCACAATCAATCCTCTTAATTACTTCAAGTTTTGTCGTGCATTCCACTCGTGAATGTCAGCGTACGAGCCTGCCCTGTCCATTGATTGGTACTTTCATGGGTACCACTTGACCCCTTGTTGTGACATCGTTCACAGGACTGTTATTGAAGTGTCGAAATTCGCGCTTGTTAAAGTTAAATCTCGCTGCACCCCTATCGAAGGAAGCTGATTTGAAGACAATCGATTTAATGTTTCTGAATTTAACGCTGTAGTAGTTCGTATAACAGCTACATGCAGGCTTTTAGCTGCCCTGTTCTGGAGGCTACCTCGTTTTCTTCTCCTTACTCTAAGTGGTTCTCTACTATTCCTATTTCATTTTCCTCTTTCAGACGTGATAGACCCAGCATGAACTACTCTTCCTCTCATTCTAGGTCCATGCCATCTAGATATCTACTTATTTTTATTATCCTTCATCATTTTTCATCTACTTGAAATCCCATTTATTCATCATGTAACCTGTCTGTACCCTTGTTTATACTTTATCGATGATCCAATTATTATGACTTGGGGATAACTATACCTTTCGAAGTAATGGTTGTTTAACTGTTTTTTATTTATTTGCAGGTAAGCAAATTTCACCAACTGACCCACCAGGTGTTAAGTGGAAATGGAGATTAGACGGGAGCTCATATAGTGGGTATGATACCATAGTATACTGCATTAATTGCCTATTATATTTGTAAAATATGTTCCATAATTATTCCATAATTATCCCAACACTAATCGCAATAGTTCTTCATCTTCTTTATTTTATTTATTCATCGCATCATCTGCTATTGATACTTTGCACACTTTTATTTTTTAATCAAGAAAATTACCTCCAGTCTGATTACGTAAGTCTTTTGTGATTTTAATTAATGATTTTTTTTTGCGGCTCTCTGCATGTTTAAGTAGGTCACTTTTTTTCATATTTCCTCCACTCTCAAACAGCAGCAGAAAAAGTCCCATTTGTAATTGAATTGTAATAATATTATCACGTTATCATACCGTACACTGACTGTGCGATGACTAACGAAAACCAGAAATGTAATCAAATAAATATACAATTAGCGGTACAATATGCATCGGTGGAACGGCAAACAGCGAGCCACACAACGGCTGCCAACTCTACAATCGTTAAATAACTATTTGCCCACTAAAATGGACATTATACAGTGTTCCACTGCACAGTGACACGGTATATTGTTTACGTTTCCTGCTGTCGAACTGGTCGTTTGACTAGTTTCAGTAATTTTAATGGATAACACAAACCGATTGAGTACAACGGCCTACATTTTATAATTAGTCTTCTGGGAGCAAAAGAATAACGTAGAATGTGCCAGGTCCGACTCATACCAGGGGTGTCGTAAAAGTCGACTAAGGAAGATTGCCCGGTGTAGACCAAAAAGCAACTTAAGGCGCCCGCAACAGCATACCCAAAGGTTGGTGTCGAGCAGGCGACCGGCTGTAAAACCTAAACCAAAACCTTGAGCAGTAGGGATTGGAATGTTGTCATCCCGTTCATCGATCTCTCGACATAGTCCTTTCCGACTTTTTTCTATACATTTATTCATCACTATAACACCTTTCCGGTGTGATAGATTATATGAATCAAAGAGAGTGGATGGCTTCATAAAGTCTGACCGATATGAATGGAAGAGGAAACATACTGCACCGACCCCAGATAGACTGGAAACAGGGTAGGAAGAAGTTTATCGTGAGATTTGAATCGCTGAGGAGCTTACATTCAAGAAGCTTGATAACGCAGCGGTCTTCTGCGACACAACTAAGCAATGTTATGTTTATGGTGACAATGACTAGGGTTGCACTAGTCATTGTCACCATAAATATGTAACTTAGAGCTCAGATGCAGACTGATTCTAACGTAGTAAGCGACGTGTTTTCGAATGCGTCACAATATTTATTTTCACCTCCCATTGTTGTGTACCAAGGATCAAGCCAGATTAAACTTGAAAGGAAGCCTTTGTGTGTCCTTATTCAAACAGTTATGGGTTTAACTTTATTACTTTTTGCGGGATTATGTTTAGAAAGAGAGGTCTAAGTGAACTTACAAAGGATTCGGTTTCAGAATCTACTTTTTTCTAAGAGTCGTTGGAGGTGGGATTGGCTTCGGTCGCTTTTGCGATCTTTTGGCTAGAGAAAACGCATTAGAAGTTAAGTTCACAACGAATATGCAAACCTTTTTCTTGCAAGGATTTTGCGTGGGATGATTCCGAAAACGGGAGTGCAATTGTCTACTTTTTACCGTTGAAGTGAACATTATTATTATGATGAGCTTAATCTTAAAGTTTTCCGGCGAGGTAGAGTGTCGATCTTCGGTAGATGGACGGCGGAAGGAATGCCGAAAATTTTTTGGAGAAATTGTATCGGGCCTAAGTCCAGTAATAGACTGCTTTACGACAACGATGAAATATTTGAGACTTGACACAGACTACTTTATCTGATATATGCACCTGACCAAAATGTCTATAATACATAATAACAGATACTAATTAACAGCTTTCCTAGGCATATTTGTGCAAGCTAGCTAGATAAGAACATTCTTATCAACTGTTAGGGCGCCAATTGAGTCTATGATAGTGTTTTCTTTAGTTTATGAAGACACCAATAGATGGCGTTGAGTGCTTTTCATCATCGTCTTCCTGCCCTGTTTCAGTTCCAATTTATCTAAGCTTTCTTACCTTTGAAAATTGATCTGATATTATTAGTGTAGGCCACGAATATCGTGAGTCCGTTCAGTTAGTAAACTGCATGCAAAATCCTGCTGTTACATTGAAAACGAAATGCATGTAAAGGCCAATTTGGTAGCGTCTACATGCGAGACCAAAATAGCGTACGGGTCAAGGCAACCTTTGCTTAAGGGCTACGTACGTACAACTTGTGAAATGTGTCGTTTAAAAACCCAATCCACGATTCTGCTACTATTATAAGAGTGGAAGCGTAGTAAAGCTCGCTTAATTTGTGTAAAACACCAATTATTGCTATGACCAGTTATTTATCGATGACCAATAATTGTATATCTTCAGCTTCTCTGCTCTTCGGAAAACTAGTCCTGGCTATATCTGGAAAAGTTATTCTTAAAGTACATTCATACATACATACATAAATCACACGTATATCTTCGAAGGGGTAAGTAACCGCCATCTTGGTCTAGTGGTTCACCCACCGAAATTAAGATCCCGAGGTCCCAGGTTCGATCCTCAGGGAAATAGAAATATGTATACGGTATCTAAATTTTCGCCATAAAAATAATATTAACAGCATTATTGCGTTCCGACAACTTGTGATAAGATAACCAGCCCCTCTGTGGTTAAAGGTTCCAGATGAAGCTCGATTCCATGTTCGGCCTTTATCGTCACTTACCATCAGGTGAGATGAAGGGCAAGAGCTTCCCTCATCTAGCATAGAAAAAAAGTTTTATACTTTTTGAGAGGACATCAAATTAGACTTCCAAGATGGCGGGTGACCCTGCTTATTTGCTGGCCACTGTAAGAGTAATATTGAATGCTATATCATGATATTGCATTAACAAGGCAAATACAGTTCCGATCTAGATTCGGCCCAAATTGCTCGCATCCAAGAATATTGTATTGCTTGAATGTGGTACATTGTGTCAGCGAAGATGCCGTGACATCCGCTGCCATTGTCTCCGTTCACTTACATATTCGTCTTTGTCTTTGTGTTTCTGAACGTTAATAACAACCTTCAGTTTCTGTATTATTTTCAGTATCCGTATCGTTTTATTAAGGGATCCCGTTGTTATTGTAACAGTATTTATATTTAGTTATATGTTTGTTATTGTTTTGCTGCTTATTAAAGAGTGTGACGTGTATTTATAGTTCTGAGTTACTTGCCCGTTCTTCTCAGATCAAGGCCTCCAGGTAGTTTACGAAAGGATGGCGTAGCTTATCACGTTAAACATCGGAAACCTATTACTTTGACACACACGTTTTCAATGTTAACGTTGTTTCTTTGACGATTCATTAGTGTATGTAATCGAAACCTTACTTACACGAATACACCATATTTCAATTTTTGTTTTATTTTGTACAAAGTTACTTTCTATACATCATTGCCGTGGGCAGAGCAGAATACCTACAACTCTCACCAGACCCCAATCTCTCCCGCGGGTGTCGTACAAGGCGACTAACAGCAATATTTATGTAATGAAATATGTGGTAAGATAAAGTTCGTAGTCTTGATGCGGGAAATCTTTGTTAGCCGCGTGGTATGCAGGGGACGCGGGTTTGTTTCCCGCATCAAGCATGACTATAATTTTTCTAACTTAAATGCAATGTTCAAATAAATCAAATCAAAATATCAATAGTATAGTATGTTTTATTCTTATATATTACTCCAATAAGCGAAGACCTCTCCGGGGGGGACACTGGGGGAGGGGTCCCTAGTTTTAGGGGCACTAAATGGACTGGTGAGGATGATAATAACGTACTTACTCACAATTCATTGGCGTTACTTTATCTAATCGAGGGGTTCGAAGGCGCAGTGGCTTGACACGCTTGGCCTGCGATAGCGGAAACTAAGCAATGTTCGCTAAGGCTAGTCATTGGATGGGTGACCAAAAATCCCTGCTTCGGTAGACACGTTCGGGCGGGCGAGCAGAATACAATTGTCACAACCTTTAATTTCAATAGGCTCGCCACCTATTAGATGGCACCTACAATAATTGTCGAAACGTGGGGGGCAATTCACCTCTGCGTTGCCTACCCCTTCGGAGATAAATAGGGGTGGTTTATGTGTGTGTATACCTAATATGCAGTTAATAGATATTGCACGACATCTAAATAAAACGTGTAAATATTTCGAGCCCTACCCTAGACAGATTATCATGACATAAACGAGTTAGGACATGGCACAGTTACGCAATCCAGCGCCCGGTAAGTGGATGAGCGACTTAGAACCACGGCCGCTTACACACGATAGATAGTACTACGGACGCTAATCATCCAACGAACACCGATTCATTAAATGATTCATTATATTCGAGCCGCTGATGTGACACAGGAATAGTTCATTAACGCAAACTGTAATAAAACACAGGGCACATACACACGGTGTGCTCGCATGTACCTACTATGTATGTATGTGCACTTACGCCTTACGTAACACTCCGGAAACCCGTGACCCGGGCCAATTGAAAAGGGCACAAAGCACTAATCGCTAGTGGCTCAAACCACACGTGGTCTTTTACTTCGCGAATCCACGCTACATACGCTACGACTTTAATTAAAAATTTAAAAGTTGTGTTGTGCCATTCGAATTGTCGTAAGTGTGACCGCACGCGGTTGTTCTTTCATCTCGTCTCTTTCACGTCTGCCGAGGGTCCTTTTCTGGCAACCTACATAGTTTCCGTGCCAAGTCTGCGTTGTATATGTATGTATATCGAACCGAAAAGGCCAGCCAGCTGTATAGATTTTCATATCAATATCGCTCCGCTTAGGGCCTACAATTGTATGTTTTCGGGGGTAGACAGTGCGCATGCCCAGCCCGTGCTTAAGGGTTTTAGGAAGTAGTAATGGGCATGGAAAGTGCATAAGTAGTAAGTACGTAGAGGTAACCTTGGTGGTGCAGCTGAGCCGGCCGCCCGCCGCGTCTGCCCGGGCGGACGTTCGATTTTCACTTGGAACATCAGCGCGCTCGTGTCTCGCCCGGGTGGGCGTGGCCTACGGGCCGGTCAATAGCACGGCATCGCGCCTCTCGCTCCCACCCCGCGCAGAACAGTATTTGCATCCCTATCCCCCCGGGGATGATTGAAACGTCTGATGCCGCAGGCGCCCCGCGCGCCCCCTCGCCAAGGACGTTCAGTGAATCCGTCCCTCTCTGCCCCGAAAGCACGTGTCTCCGTTACTATTTCTTATAATGTGTGCCCCCCTAGTGCCGCGCGAAAATTCACAACCAATTATGAGTCAAGTGCCTGATAAGATACGTGGAAAAATCGATGCCTGAAAGTAATCCAAAAGTCGCTTCCGGCGATGTGTGAGGAGCGCCAGTTTCGTGGACAATCAGGTGCACCCCTCAAATGATATGGAGATAAGAAAACCTTCCAGGAACATCACCTCTTCGTGTTTTCCGTCCTGTGTACTCTCTTGCCTTGTCACCGCTCTCGTGGTATCTTCAGGTACGTAAAGTGGCTGCTTCGAGCACGAGCCCGTCTCAGTGGAGCCGCCTAACCTCATTCTTGGCCCCGAGAAAGCTTTTACTGATATCAGTAAATATGTCCCAGTGTCATTATATTTCCATAGACGACGCCTGACAGTCGCCGGGAGTCTAGACACATAATAATTATACATCGAGCCAACAAGGGCGGTTCTGGAGATGTGACTCACCCGAATTCGTCTTCGACATCGATCGTATTTAGTCTGTTTGTTGAAAAGGTCAGAGAGTAATCATACGTATGATTATTTGAGCTAAAGTCTTGGATCGCGTAACAGTATATTCGACATTAGTGAATTTGGTGTAACAATCGATATTACGAAAAAGATCGCGTGTCGTGCTGTTAATGGGTTCCATGTGATTGATAATGGCAGTGTGAATTTCGACCAGGAACACAGAAGTTGCTATACCATCGGCTGCCTAACAGCATGGATCTCCGGATTCATCCAGTCTACTTCAGAGCCTATGCGAGTTACATCAGTCATTGGAATCTGAAAAGGCCATTTTAAACATTACCGCCAAAGCAATTAATTTTTCTGAGTGCATAGGTATACGTAGGTATACGTATTTATCCAAATAATCTTAAGGGGACCATTTTACAAATTCTTGTATAAAACTCTCAAACTCGCAGATTTCTACACAGTTTCACCTAACATAAGCACAGGACCAGTGATTATTTTACGATTTGCTTTGTAATTCATAATAGGATCACAAAATAAATTGCACACACACGTTGCCATTTTAGACCTCCCGTTCTCAGTACTTAGTGCTACGTGCGCGCAACGGCGGTCATTCGCGGTGCTATAATCTTAGCCCGGGGCGTAATTTACGCAACCGACACTACATTGTGCTGTACGCCTACAACTGCGGCCATTTGCTAATAAATATATGCGGCTGGTAAACTACATTTTGATAGGATCATTTGGGTAATTCACCGTTTTAGTAGGTCACATATTAAAGCGTGCTGCTATATAATTAAGGGCTGATTGGATACCATTTTCATCATCATCATCAATTGCCTGCTCTGTTCACAGGTTATCTGTGGTCGGTGCAGTTAGTTTTATACATCTATTCATCTCGGTCAGCTGTTATAAAATCATCCACTCCCTTGTCATCCGTATCCAACTTTCACGCAATCCATCCATTTTTTGGGTGGTCTTTTCCTCTCCCCACTCCCCACTCCGTACTGACTTGCATTACTCTTTTGCTCGAATGCTTGTCATCTCTTTCATTACATGCCCATATCATCCGTCTGATATATTAGTAAATGAAAAGTGCTACCTTTTATATCAGTGTCGGAGTGATAACTTTTAGTCGAGGAACGAAGATATTGTAAAGAATACTCGACTTCTAACAGAAAAAAAATCATATAAAAATCAACGATGGCGTTTAAAATTTTACTTTACTATATACTAAGATTTTTCTCCCGATGAATAAATTTACTAAGCTTTACCTCGAGTTGACTTTAAGTAACTCCTCGACATGTGAGGCATATAAATATGTTCCGTCTGACGTGTTTTGTCGTCGCATGGGTCGATAACGCTCACCCCGGAAATAGTTTCAGCTTTTTATATAATCGTTCCACAATTTCAAGTGTATATAATATCAGGTGCCATTTTTCTATTTGCCAATAACATAATTATAGAAAACTTTAATATTATTCAAAACGTTTTGATGAGAAAATGCGTCACAAAACATATGTTACAATAATAATTAATGAGTGATGCCGAAATAGTGAGTGACCAAAGGTTTATTCTAATAAGAACTAAATCAACCTATTATTTCTCTCTTAATAGCAAAATAAATAAAATGTTTGATACACAAACAGGTCGAATTCAATCATAACTTCATACGTCACTCAGTTTTATTTGTATGACATAGTGAAGTCATTACAATAAATCGAACTGATGAGTGTTTAACGCGATTGTCACCAATGAGTCACTTCCTGCAACCGCGTCGCTAACCGGTTAATAATTAATTTTAGAAAAGCTTTACTCCCTCGGACAGAACGCTTGAAATAATGTCTGTGGAGCAGTAAAAAAGCTTAGACTGCGTTGTTTCCTACTACGAATGCTATAAAGTTAATTGTAATGTCTTGAAGAAAACAAATATACATGTACCAATATTTGAACACGTTAGATTGAATGCCACAAGTGTAAACCGTGTCTATGCGACTAGTCATATCTTTACGATCTTGAAATGTCTTCTGCAAATAATTACATCATCGAGATATACGAGTCGGTCGGTAGTATCGTTTTTGCTTATTTGCCTCCCTGCATGATTGTAATCGTAGTACGGGTCAATACCACGTCAGAGCGGCGTAGTGACAACACCCTTTTATCGGTGTAATATAGTTTGTTAATTAAGTTTCATGTCAAATCTTTGTACATGATTACTTGACAGAAAGCACATTCTTATTCAATTTACATATTTTATATCATCACAGTATAATTGAATGCGAGTATCAATTATTTTATTAAGTACCACATATATAAAAATAATTCTGAATCAATTTATGGTGTCTAATAATACGACTACTATAGATAATAATTTACGATGATGGATCGACATAAGACCACAAAAACAACCGAGTATCAAATAAAATTATTAAAACCCATTTAAATTTCGCTAAAGTCAACAGTTTAAAAAATCTTATTGTAACTTAGAATCCGTTCTATAACACTACTCGTAATACATTTACAATCCTCAATGCCTCTATCAACGCTACTGCTATGATTTAGGTTAATTTATTTATCTCTGAACAAATTGTCCCGTTTCAAGCGTTATTTTTCTGCGCTGATTCATTCTCACCAAATACTGATATACATTTTATTGCTGAAGCGCTTTTTAGCATAATGTTTAATGAGATTTGTCGTAGAGCGATAGGGGTGACGTGCAGGTCTGTCATTACAGATCTCATAATTGTGTACGCGTGTTATCTTATTTAATTAGGGTTTTAGAGAACAGTAGGAAGGTTACCTCCTATATTTCAAAGTAGCATCTGCATCACACCGGGGCAGTCGACTGTGTAGTTCGCACCGAACTTAGTGAAGATTTTAATAGCCTTGCTACAACAGTCGTGTGACAACACAGTTACCTTAAATCAACGCGGTGATTTATTCTGTTGCCAATCCAATTGACAGACAAGTAAGCATCTTTATTTACTATCTCGGTTTTGTTTTTGAAACTTATTAGGATTTTTACTTCTTCGCAAGTTTAAATCTTAGTATGTTTTAATGGAATCATAGAACTTAGTAATTTTTGAGCGATAATTTAGCAAGTTAACGTTAAATATGAAAGTAACTAGACCTGCATCTATTCTTAGGCAATACACGTTGAGCGGGACTGAGCAATAGTGCTTCCAACGTAAATACCGTGTAATATGCGTCACAGCGAGACATTCGATAAATATTTGCACGATCACCCGAAACCGAACTGACCTTAATTTTTTATTTGTCCTACCTTCTTAGACCCTTGGCCCTCAACCATTGTATACTTTGCTTCCAAGATATTGAGTTCTTAAGGGTGTTAGATAACATCTAAGAGGGCTTACTCTCATTGCTTCGAGGTCGGAGGAAGTGGTCTCGTGGTGATAAAACTGTCTGATAAGTCTAGTTTTTGTATAGAATCAGGGTCGGTAAGTTTAAAAGTGTTTATTTTGACATTATAACGTGTAAAGTGGTTAAAATTAAATCCTTTTATCATTTATTACAACGAAAGAGAAGCGCGCTTCCTTGAGTCGACTTGTATCTTAATTATTTAAGTACACCGGTAGATTCTTTTTACGTATTTTTGCCTGTTGCAGTTTTGGTTAAAGCTGTCCTGTAGTTTCAATTTATCCTCGACGGAAGTCCCGGCAGCACAATAATTAATCCACACAACACGTATCCGTAAGTCAATACGGCGAGCACTAAATAGATTTGGGCCAACTAAGCCCTCAGTCTCAGGCAAATGGCTCCGGCGCACTCTCTCGGATTCCAGAGAAACGACGGCACTAACAACTGCATCCTGTGCGATTTCGATCTGCTCTGAATACAGACAGACAATTTAAGCCGAGTAATTAATCATTTGTAATGGGCTTGCCGCGGAACGCGGAATTGTGTATTTGTGTAGCTGCACTTAAACAAGTGCCAATGCGCGTTCCTATTCACGAAAGTTGACAGAGAAGTCAAAAGAAATGTCTTCATTGAGGCGCTATTCTGGGAATATTCAACATTTTCAATAAGGATTTACTCCTATTTTTTTCTACATTGTTCTGGTTTTCAGTTATGTTAGAGTTGACTAATCGATGAAGTTATTTAGAAGCACAAAATTAAATGGTAACAATTTTCTCAATAGAAAAAAAAAATGATGACCACCATAATTCCCTTTTTTTACATACAAACGGACTATTATTTAAAACCCAAACCAAGTTTATTAGATGGACTATAATGTGTTTCAATTAATCTTAAAAGAGATTTTTCTGTAATTATTTATTTGGTATTCTAATTTGTCTAATAAACTTATGTATAATTTCCATTTTATCGCTACCGTTAAGCCGACACAAGCTATTATTATCTTTTACCTCAGGCCGAGAAGTCATATCTATCTCCTTCTATAGATTTTTTCTTGCGGGTAATTGAGTTTTCTTTTCTTTCCAGGTCGGCACCTGCAGCATAATAGGGAGCCATACGCCGCGGCGGAAAGACGGGTGCGACACGCACTCGTGGTATGTAAACTTCTGTATTACCTAAAGGTTTTTCTTTTCATTTGTATTATTCGTCAACAGATAGACTCACAGGGACCAATCCAAAGCCAATCAACTTTAATGCCTCCTCCAAACATAGAACATCGTATGTGCCACACAATTTGCACAACGTTCTAAACGAGCGTGTACCGTAACCATCTTAGGCCTCATCGTCATTTCTCTTCTCTTTATAATTCTCTTTCATAATTTAAAAAATCCACACAATTAACGAAATACGAATGACGCAGTACTGGGTCGGAATAATTTAAAATCTTTTTAAGCCTCAAGTAGATTTTTTTGGTTATTTGGTTATGTCATCTCAAAGAGGGTTAGCGCCTGAAAACCTAAGCCAAAACCTTCAGCATGATTGGAATGCTATCATCCCAGAACAACTCTCTTCATATATAGGTCTCTCAACATTGTCGTTTCCGCTGCTATTCTGTAAATTCATTCATCACTAGCACCTTTCCGGTGTGTTGGATGATATGAATCAAAATGGATTGTATGGTATGATGACGTCCGATATGAATGGAAGAGGATACATACTGCGCCGACCCCAGATAAACTGAGAAGAGGGCAGGTTGTCTGTTTACATTTAATTTTGATTACTAACGTCAGTTCTGATTCTGGCATCTTCCTTCAACATTTAGGTCGCCCTTCAGCGGTAATGAAAACTTAATCAAATCCTAATCCTATTTGGTGAAACCTTAAGTAGACGAGAATACCTGGTTAATAATTCAACTTTCGGAAGTCATAGCAAACACACAAGCCTTGTCTTTTACAAATTTCGATGGGATAAATCTGGACCTTGTGACGGCGGAGTTGAATACAATTGTCACCACCCCAAATCTCTCCCGTGGGTGTCGTACAAGGCGACTAAGGATAAATCAGTGATGAGGAATGGGCAGCAGCATTCCTCTTGTGCCTACCACCTAGCAAAGTGCTGCGACTTTTGTGCCCGATAAATGGCAATAGGCTCGCCACCTATTACATGGGACCTAGTCTAATTGGCGAAGTGTGGGTGCTACTTCACCTCTGCCTACCCCTTCGGGGATATTGGCGTGAATTATGTATGTATGTGTATGTATAAATCTGGATATATCTGCAATTCTAGCTACAAAACCTGCGAATTTCCCTAAGGGGTAAGCAAAAGTGTTACAACCCACTTTTCGCTATATTATGTAAAGTCCCTTGTAACAGGAGGCGAGCTTATTGCCGTTCACCGGGAACTTTAATCGCAGTAATTTTCTTGCCAGTGCATCAGGAACGCTGCTCCGCATTCCTCTTTAGGATATTATGTAGGGGTGGTGACAGTTTTTGTTCTGCTCCATTAGGCTATATAGAATGTATTGCTTTTAATCAGCCTTTGGCTGTTTTAAAGTTATCTAATTTTATAAAAGTCCTATTAAATTGAGTAATGAATTCTAAGCGTTCATTGTATCGTTAGTAATTTGAATATGTAACACCAATACAATTTATTAAGCGACTTTTTAATCGGCTAGAAAGACTAAACAAACCTAGAGAGACCAATTGATTAATGGATTTTTCAAAATATTCACCCGTTGGAACGATGCATTCTAAATATACATCCACTTCAGAACAATCCAAACCATACCCCCACTCGATAATCTCTGGAAATTCTATGTTGTATTGAGATCTATGTTCGTTACTCACGTATCTTCCTTCCGGGAGAATGTTTGAAAAATAAGCCAACAATTGGCCTATTTTGCAAACATTCTCCCTTTTGTATACTGTTTTTAGAAAGTCAATTTAAATTCCTCTTAATCAGTTAAATCAGTCTGGAGTTTTTGAATTCTCCTCCTACTTTTCGCCTATTAAAACTTTAGTCTTAAGGTTAAACAATACAGTCCCGCAATGTGCCAGATGAGTCTAAAAGAATGCTGTTGTTCATTTTCTGAAATGATTTAACTCTCTGTCGCGACTGACCCTTTAATGTCCCCTCAGTTGGGATACAGGCCTTCCCTATAGATGAAAGAATACAGGGGGAATGGGCCATAACCCACCACGCTGGGCCATTGCGAGTGCTCGGAGAAACAAGACTTTGATGCCCGTTTTCACCATCAATCCCTAAACAATTCCCTAAGTAGGTATCCCCTAAGCAAAGTGATCCCTTAAACCACCCTTTTACTTAAATTCGTTTTCACCAAGCTAGGGAACACTTTTTAGGGGTTGCCTAACTAAGTGACAGACTAGTGATGGCAAACACCGTACTTTCTAATAAAATAAACTTTTAGGTGAAATAATTTTGTTAATTTACTAAAATACAATAAATAAAAATATTGGAAACTATATATAAACGCCTATTTTATACATTTTAGAGCATATTTATGAGACTGTATGGCATGTTCCTTGGTCTCATAGTAAATTCTCTATTACCTTTGTATCATAGCAACGCTTGTTTATATCGATTATTGTCAGTTCTTGTGAAATTACGTTAGAACTGTCACTTAGGGGCCGAAAATCGGGCCACCAAACTTTAAGGGCCTCCATAAGCGTTAAAAGTTATCTGTGTGTTGGTGAAACGAAAAATTTTATCAAGAGCCACCTAAAACTAGTTAGGGGTCCCTTATAATGTAGGCATTGATGGTGAAAACGGGCATGAGAGTGTTAGTAAAAGCTATCTTCATCCGTGTGATGACGTCAGTGCAGAATACAATACAAGGCGGCTACGGGTAGAGATGAGTAATGGGCAGCAGCGTTCTTCATATGCCACCTAGCAATATACTGCGATTTACGTGCCCATTAGATGGCAATATGGCCTGTACATTGGGCCTAACAAAATTGGCAAAACCTGGATATTCATTCACCTCTGCCCACCCCTTTGGAGATAAATAGGCGTGATATATGATATATGCAAGTATGTATGTAAAAAGTATTCTGTTCCTGAATAACCAATATGTCAGTGGCTTTTATCGGTACAGCATTATCGTGCTCCATTTTCGAGCCGCTGCGACTGGAAAATCGGACGGCTTTAGCTTATGTAACAGCTTGCGAAGCGTTTCGTTTTGTAGGACGGTTCTCTTTTAAGCTAATGAGCAGTGTGCAGCTTAAATAGTTCGTTTGTGTTACTGAAAACTTTGTGTTTTTAGAATCCCTGGGGCATTTAAAAAATGTTCGCCTTTGATTGGTAAAATTCTACTTCGGCGTATCGCTTCTAGCTGTTTTGCCACTCATCCTTGATATTCATACATACATGACTCACGCCTATATCCTCAAAGGCAGACGTGAATTAACCCCCACGTTTTAGGTCCCATGTAATAGATGGCGAGTAGTGTTCTGCTCTGCCGTCACCACACGACATGTCTCTGTCATGTGTCTCTGTGTTTGGTTTTGTTTATGTATTGTGTGTGATAAGTAAGTATGATAAGTATTACAGTGTAAGGACTTATCCATAATCTAGAAAGTGCAATGAAGATCCTCATGATCATGAGACTTTCTGGAGTCTTCTTCCTGCACTGTTTTCAGTTTATCTGGGGTCGGCACCATTTATATTGGTCAACGTCATCAAGCCATCTACTCCCTTTTGATTCATATCACCCAGACATTCTATGACTTTCTATGATGGCTTGAAGACGTTGAACCCCTTATATTGGTCAAACGTCATCAAGCCATCCAATCCCTTTTGATTCATATCATCTAGACTTTCTAGAGTCACTACAGCCGATTTTCATCAAAATCAACCTTGGCCAAACAGGTATCAAACACCACTCTTTGGTCGGCTCTCCCGTGCGCGCAAGCCGACGAACCACAACGGAACACGCTGGGGTTGCTAATGAGAATCCCCTGGGAATTTAATTGACTTCACGCTCCCTTTATGCCCGGATTCGTGACGTGCATACATTATACCTCCATCTGAACGCGGATGGGATAACCTTCGCTCCTGAGTCCTGGATACCGCTCAGACCGAGTTAGGCATCACGCAAATATAGTTACATGTGCTGGAGAAGCCGTTAAGGCTGTTAATTAGACGGGTGACCAAAAATTTATTATCTCGAGTTCCTCCGTGCTTCGGAAGGCACGTTGAGCCATTGGTCCCGAATGCATCTGTGGTCGTTAACACCTACCAACCCGCACTGGGCGTGGTGGGTTATGATGACACAATCTCCCTATATTCTTCCATCCATAGACAAATGCCCGTGCCTCAGCTGTGGGGGGACAAACATAAGTTGACAGAAAAAGTATTAATTCTGAGGTTCTGTATGAGGTACGACGTGTGTCTGTAACCAGAGCAACGTAGGGACACCCACTTATGTGCGTTCAAAATTTAGTTTAGACACTTTTCTTAAGCACTCTATCTATTACTTACTTACTTTTCGCTAATTCACAACTAGTCGCTATCCTTGCCAGGTCTGCGGTCTATCTAGATTTAAATGATTTTTTTTATTAAGTACTCATTAACGTTAATCGTCGTCTCTGAGTACGGACGATACCTTGCGTTACTGCTTCCGCCGATTCTCCTGTCTTCCAGGAGTGCCGTGACCTGGTTTCGGCTCTCGTAACACATGCCTGGTATGCGGAAGAACTAAGTCCTATATTAGATTAGTTGGTCCAACACCTACGTCAAGCGTACGACTCTGACAGGTCCGAGGGAATCTGAAATTGCCTTAAAGTTTGTTGACCTAGTTCTATGTAGAGGGCGTGTTATGTTGGATGATAATCACCATGAGGAGCTCGCTAGCGCATTGGCATAGCGCGCTTGGCCTGCGATTGCGTAAACTAAGCAATGTCCGCTAAGGCCGGTCGGGACGGGTGACCAAAATTTATTATCTCGAGTTCTTCCGTACTACGGAAGCCACGTAAAGCTGCATCTGCACGTCGTCGTCGTTAATACCCACCACCCCTCATTGGGCCAGCGTGGTGGGTTATGGCCCAATCTTCCTATATTCTTCCATCCATAGGGAAGGGATCCCGTGCTCCAGCTATGGGGACATTAAAGGGTTGGTGATGATGATGATGATGATATTCACTTGGTCGGGGGAGTAAATTTCAAGATCATTAACGAAAATTTGATAATGAGACTGCATTTGTTTGTAACTTTTGCTGTGTAATTTTTTCACCACCCCAAATCTCTTCGAAGGTGTGGTACAATCAGCATCATAAGTCGATTACCACTTTAGCCCTATGTCATACCAAAGACAGCGAACGCGCAGTAAAATAATTGCTACCAATTTGTACTAACAACAAGGTATTAAAGTGTTAACTTATGATGCTAACTGTACAAGGCGACTAAGGGTTAAAACAGTGATGAGGAATGGGCAGGGCAGCAGCGTTCCTTTAAACCACCTAGCAATGTACTGCGACTTTCGTGACCGATAAATGGCAAGAGGCTCGCTACCTGTTACATGGGACCTAACATAATTTGCGAAACGGGTGTGTTAATTCACCTCTGCCATTTTAAGCAACCCCATTTATCTATACATACTAATTATAAATTATAAAAAGTTTGTTTGGTTGGTTAAACGCACTAATCTCAGAAACTACTGGTTCTAATTGGAAAATTATTTTTGTGTTGGGTAGTCCATTTATTAAGGAAGGCTATATAACAACCGACATTAACGCGAGCGAAGCCGCGGGCGACCACTATATTATATTATAGTTCTATTGGCGCGTGCGCAAATGGTTGTTTCAGAGCGAACATCATTCATAGTGCCTCGTGCTCTAGTTGTAGTAAGCGAGTACTAGTCCCGAACTATAATCCGGCGTTCGAAACCATAAAATTGTGGCTAACTATAGAATGTTTTGAGGCGTAAAGATTGGTTCGCGAATAAATCATACGCGTGCCTTGCCTGTACAATCGGCAGCACAAATGTCATACATACATAAATCATGCCTATATCCGTGAATGTGAATTGTCACCCACGTTTCGTCACCCAAGCACTTACGTCTGGTGGCGAGCCTATTGTCATCTATCGGGCACTGTATAGTATGTTACAAATTGGAAGAAATTGTGTAATTAATTGTTTCCGATTTGAAACCGTTGTATCTCGTGACAATACCCTATAATAATAACGATTACGTGGACTTGTTGGTAAGACCGCGCAATCTTATCATCGCATTAGTGGAGCTTCGCTGATTTTTATAGCGAGTGTAAATAGTAGGTAATTATTGTTTCAAGGCTTCAAATGTGGGTGAGAGGAGTAGGGCGCCTAATAATATATGGCTTGTGGTAAAAAATAATTTAAATTCATACTAAAATATCAAGTAATCTAATTAGATGATAAGGTGATGATGCGGCGCTCAATAGCGCACTGTTCCCTAAGGCCAGTCACTGGATGGATGACCAAATGTGAAGTATTTACCGGGGGCGGTAAAGCAAAGAATGTCTCAGATCACAAGTATTTGACGCCCGAGCTGAAGGCGAAGGCGATAAATATGCGATCTGAAGGTTTCTCTTTTACCGCCCGAGGTAAGTACAAAATTTAATGTCATCCCCTGACAAGAAAGCAGGATTTTCTGTAGGCGTAGTGGGCGGAAAATATATTATATTGTCTTAGACTATTTTAATTAAATTTGCAATGATACTGAATATCCATAGGTACCTATATAGAATTGTTAAAATTAAAAAATATTTTCATCCCGTGTAACAACAATTTCTTCACAAAGTACCAAAATACCATTTCCTGATTTTCCTAGTGTGACTTGGACAAATATATTTATTAACAAGCAATTTTTTTTGTTTTGCGTCAGAACTAAGCCGAAGGGTCATTTCGCCATTCAGCCGTAGTGATTACGTCATTTTAGCACTTGCGCCTGTTCAGAATGTCCGAAAGTTTTTACGCTGTGATAAAACATACATATATACATAAATCACGCCTATATCTCCGAAGGGGTAGGCAGAGGTGAACTAGCACCCACGTTTCGCCAAATATGTCAAGTCCCATGTAATAGGTGGCGAGCCTATTGCCATTTATCGGGCACAAAAGTCGCAGTACATTGCTAGCCTAGGTGCCGTATAAGAGGAACGCTGCTGCCCATTCCTAATCATATTCAGATTTATTCATAGTCGCCACGGGAAACATTTGGGGTGGTGACAATTGTATTCTACTCTGCCGTCACCACGCGGCTGTTAAAACTATATTGATTATATGAAATATTCCCAATTGTGGGTACTACTATCAAATATATTAACATCATCGAGAGTATATTGCGGTAACGCTGCCACCAATCCCCTAGAACGAAACCCGTTGAGAAAGCCGCTAAGTCTAGCCTAGTCTGGTGCCAGTATTCGCCTGCGGAGCCTGTCGTTAAAACCAGATTTGGCCGACGCAACTCGAATTGTTCCGTATCTACATTAATCTCCCATTCTTACTGGTTTGCGAAGCCTCTAGGTATAGTAGAAACGGTTACAGCAATTAGAGAGAGACAGAGTAGGTAACCGTACACCGGACTGGAATTTGTTTTTGAATTGCTCACGGCAATGTTTGTTTTTATGTTGTCTTTGCTTGCTTGACCGAAAAATTTTTATACTCCTTTGCCCAAAAAAGTTATGTAATCTGTGGCGTTGAACATTTTACCGCGGTTTAAACCACATCAATGTGTGTTTTTTTATCGTCAAAATAGCTTCCTTTTAATAATTTTCTTGTTTAAACAGTTGTCAAACTATTTATTTATTTAATAGGAACTTATGAATGCCCTCTACGATATGATATAGTTTTGCTTGATTACTTTATTCCATTCAATAAGACAAGTGTTCAAGAATATTGGAATTTATGTTTGTTTCAAGTAAAACTGATTTGTACTATTATTTAGCATTGGTACGATAATTTTGTTTGTTCGGGTCTCTATCTATCCTACTTTGCCGCGTTATAGTTTATGGGTGATAGATAATGATAGTTAAAACGAAAACATGACGTGCTCGGAGTTGTTTGATAGCTATCTTTAATCGTTTGTCAAATCAGAGCCAATGGCAACAAAGTTAAATATAATTATGTAATTGCTGCTATTTAACTGATAAGTGGACCTTTAGTAGTGATTTTAGCTAATATTTTAGTATCTGTACGGCTGTCTTTAGAGTCAACAGCTACGTCAGATTAAACCAAAATCCAATTTGAAACCTTAACATGTGTGATGTAAAGTGCAGGATTGAGAGAATTCCACATTAATGTATTTTTTAGTAATGTTTCTGACTCTTTTTCTCTATGTAAGAAAGTTTTCAAATTTTTATATAATAGGTACTGCGTTGCTGATTGCGCAGAAATTTCAAGAAATTTAATATTACAAGAAATTGTATTAAATTATCTATACGACCAAACAGATTTAATGTTACCGGATAAATAGGTGTAGGTAAGTAAGTAGCCCATGAATAGAACACCCAACTAATACTAGAACCATTTGTCTCGCAACATAAACAAACATAGAACGAGCTACGAACTTTAAAAGCGGATACCTGCGGAACAAAGAAAAGCTGCCGGTCACGGAGAAATTCTCCTCGGGAAGGTTCAGAGGTTCAACCTACGCGGAGATGGTAATTGAAGAAAAAAGTCTTGGACTCTCGAGTGATACAATGGAAACGGTTACGGTACAACAGTTTCGTGGAGAGTTCGATGCACCCGCTTTTTCTTCTTTCGACCTTCATTTTTAACATCACTACTTACAGTGCAGATAGGAATTGTTGTCTATGTCAAGTTAGTTTTGTGGTAGGCACTTAAATGATTAGTGAATTTGAATAGGTTCAATCGACTTTCGACCGTAACATGTTCATGTGTAATGCAAATTTGTGTATGGAATTAGCTGTATGCATGCATGCACTCTGCACTGTATACCACTACTATACATATATCTAAATGTTTTATATTTCAAAGTCATTTTATTTATACTCGTCATACAAATTTATTTACATGACACACATTATCTGCTTTATTTGTAAACCCCAAAATGGCAAAGCACGCAGATGTTTCTTGCCAACTTGGTTAAACATTTGAAACTGACCATTATTCAACCTCCGTCCAATCTACTACGTTGAAGTCAATCGCCACTTTAAAGGTAATCTCACCCGCACGAAGGTAAACAACTTGCTAATGCAATTACACGCCCGAGAATTGGCCGGGGGTCCCTCTTAATGAGCAATTTATCTCGGATTTAATATGATCCCGATACCATTTTTGTTTGCGCCGTGGACTCATTAGGCGGCTCTTCTTCTCCCTGCCCTGTTCCCAGTCTATCTGGGGTCGGCGCAGTATGTTTCCTCTTCCATTCATATCGGTTAGACGTCATCAAGCCATCCACTCCCTTTTGATTCATACCATCCATTAGGCGGTTGTTGGTCGAAAATTTTTCATATTATCCGAACACTTGAACGTTGATCAATTTTTGACGAGATCTTGGTGCAAATGCTATATTTTGATGACTCGTCGTTTTCTAGTATTACGTCGTGTGGTGTGGTGATGGCAGAACTGAATACGGTTGTCACCGCCCCTGATTTTTCCCGAGTGTCATACAAGACGACTAAGGACTTCACCTACACATAAATCAAACGATTAAAATATAACCGGCAGTTTTTGACAATTTTTCAATGCTGTTTTATGTCAAAAAGAACCGGTTAAATAATAATCGACTGATTACGTGTTGGTGAACTCGGGCCTAAGAGTTAATACAGCAATGAGTATTGAGCAGCGGCGTTCCTCCAATGGTACCTACCGACATACTACATTAACGTGCCCGATAGATGCAATAATCTCGCCACCTATTACACCAGATTTAATTCACCTCTACCTACTCCTTCGGTACACAGTAAGAGGAACGCTGCTGCCCATTACTCACTGACTAATGAAAAGATAATGAAGAAAAAACACTGCTTAAGTTTTATATCCACAACTGTGGTTTAACAGTAGTGGATCCTATTGCTTTCAATGAGGTACGTTAAACAAAACAAGCAAGTGGGAGTATCCTTATCGTGACCGCACAAACACCCCTTCCGGCGTAACTCCAAGTAAGTCCTGATTAGTTCTAGTCGATTCGAATACGGATACGTGCCCGGAATACGGAGCCACTCAACCTGTATTGTGTCAGGTGGACAAACGATATACGCCATTTTATTTATACACCGTTCTACAGTGCGTTCACAGTTATTTTACCTCTGACGTTTCCATTTACTTTTTATGTGAAAGAAGGATACTAATATGACATTTTCTTATGATAGAGCAGGATGATGAGAAGTGTCAGAGGTAGAATAACTGTGAACGCACTGTACGTCCAGAGGGCCAAGCCAAGTGGCTTATATCTATTCGAATTTCGAACGCACCGAAAACAAAAGTATGAAACTAACGTATTGTTTTTTCTATAATACGTCAGTTTCATACATTTTGTATTCTAGGCGTTCGATAGATTGGCTACTTGAATTGGCTACCTGGCGAATATTCATCTTTTTTATAAGAATTTGCTCCCTATTTTCCCTACTGCTGGTGTTCTGGTTTTTAATGTGTCAGAGTTGACCAATCAATAAAGTATTTGACAACAACCAAAACATGGATAGTGACAATTTACCCGATAGAAAACAATCATCTTTGGATTTTTTTTATACCGGGTAAATTCTCATTCCTTTTTTCGTTCGATTATTTAAAACGCAAACTGAGTTTATTAGAAGCTCAATAATCTATTACAAAGAATCTCAAATACGTTTTTTTTTTTCAAGAATCGTTTACATTTTAATAAATACCTTATTTTGACTTTATGGCTTACTTACGTCACGCCTGACTGTTATCTTTTTCTTCCTAGCTCTAAGAAATCATATCTCTATCCCTCTCTGTCTGTGCCGAAAACCTTGTTCACGAGCCTTAAAGGGTCCAAATTTGCGTGTCAGATAATAAATGAACGATTGGCCAGTTGAACGCAATCTTCCATTCTGTACCACAAATCTCTGAAAGTGTCTCATGAATATGCATTGGCTCTTAAAGCACCAAAAGCTCCAGTGCTCTGTGTGCGTCATAGTGTGTTCACAATTGGATTTTTCTGTATTTAAATTGTGAGGAAACGGGATTTATACCACGTACCTGGATTTTGTTATTATTCCGATATTTCCGATATTATAGTGTCTGGAATCCAGTGATGAATTTATGTGAAACCGCTGCAAATAAAGGTTGTGTGGTTCCGCGTCCCGATACTGTTAGTGTCGTATGCAGGGATCGGGTTTCAGTGAGTAGTGCGAGTGCGGACAATAGTACTAGTTCCGGTCGTGTTAAAAGACTCAGAAAGAGGGTAGACAGATATATCTGTCCGTAATAATGAGTATCAACCCGCAAGACTTCAGTAATTCGTGATCATGGCGCATGTAACTGTGCCGAAATATCGGAATGATAACAAAATCCACGTACGTGGTATAAATCCCGTTGTCTCACAATTTAAAGATGAAAGTGACCACGTTAGCTTAAAACAATATATTGGATTTTTCTGGCCCCCAAAGTGATGAACAAACAAACGCACAGCAATATAAAGGCTAACTCTGGTCCGTTTCGCCCATTATGCCCCGGCACATCCTGACCGCGGTCACCAGATAGTCTAATTAGTGACAACACCCCGGTCCACGCGTGCCGTGAATACACGGACCCCATTTCGGCTCGGGTGCTTTTCATTACTATCCTTCTATTACTAGCTCACCATTTGCAAACTTCGAAACAAATTGTGTCACAGTCATGTTCTCTTGTATTTACACGAGCATTAGACATTTGAAATGAAACAATCGGTAGTGTAGGGTTAAAATGTGAAATTGCGTTAGCGTTAGGACGTTCTAATTCTCGATCTTATTTCCTTACCTTAACTATGTTTCTGCCAATTTTTTCTGTGACGTGATAGCTACGTTTGCACATTTTCAACTAGGAGTACAGTTTTTTTTTAACCTTAACTTTATGTGAAAGCATCTGTTGTCATCAGTCTTCCAGTGATCACGCATACTTTTTGTGCTTTTATGGGCTGGTCCATAATTGTTTAAATTTTTTATTAAGTTACCAACTGTACCTACATTATGGAATGCATTGAAATGTGCTGCCAATGTAAATATGTTGACATCCAAAATACACGCTACTGAAATCCGTTTTTTATTTGAAAAAAAAATGCTTAATTTTATGTAGAAAAGCAACCCTTTTTTTTCTGCTTTGAAAGCACATTGTTCTTGAACCTCTCCTTCTCTCATAATAATGAGCGTGGTGATAATACTGTTGACGTAACCCATTATTTCAAGAAAATATTTTGACAGTCAGTTAGCTGACGATACGTTACATTTTCCTTATTGGTAATTGCAGATTTATACGCCGTACGTGTATTAACACTTACGGTGTTTATATCTGCCATTGGTTGAATTACCTCTAGACGCGATAAGTTTTCTTCGACTATTACAGTTGTTAAGAGTTGTTCAAGTTTTCAAAAATGTCAGAGTTGACTAATCAATAACCTAATTTACTAAAGCCAAAACGTCAGTAGAAACAATTTTAACTCGAAAGGAAAGAAACCTAAGATGATCCTTTTTTTTCGTATAATAAAATGGATGATTATTTAAAACCCTTGGAATCTTGGGAAGGGCAACAAATTATTTGAAATAGGTAATCTCAGGAGAGTTATTTTTTTTTAATCATTTAGGTTTTTAATAAATACATTATTTCCACTTTATCGCTTCCTGTTGTTACTGTTATAATTTCTAGTCCTTTTTATATCGGCCGAAACACCATTCACGATGTATTGCCTTAAGTAATTAATTTTATGTTTTATGTCAAAGTCCAGTCCATGTTACTGTATTTTTCAAATAGTAGTAATAGTTTCAAAACAGTTGTCATAAGTCTGATAACAGGTTTTCTAGAAGTATTTCCAGAAGGCAATTTCCTTTAGATATCTACGTCAAGCGCTGGGATGTTACATAAGAGCAAGTAGCCATTCTAAGTTCGTTCGTAGTAGTTCGCGCGATGGCATATATACTGGCCGATTTCGATTGGCAAAGTGCATTCAGTGATCGACGTTCTGTACGTGCTGCAAATATCTCTGAAGGTTTTTGGTACGTTTTCCTCCTGCGGCAGCCGAGTAGATGTAGGCGCCTATAACTTTGATAGGATATAAACGTGGGCTGTATAAAATTTTACTGTTGTTCTGGTTGCTGTGCACAAGGTATATCTTTACACGTCTATTTAAAACATTTATGCATTGTACAAATAAAAAGTCAAATAATAATAAAAAATAGTTTTCTGCAACTTGAGAATTTTTTTCTGCTTTTGATAGCATTTAAAACTTCGTATTAGCTAGAGAAATAAGAAAACTATAATAATACTATATCCAATAAAGTTTTATTACATTTCCTTATATATTTAACGGTGTTTAGTAATTGTTGTAACTGTTCAAACTTGGCATATTTCCAAAACTTCTGACAACGTGAATATTCATTAGTGTCCTTTGTTACACTGTCTGTATTTTGGTCACTATGCATTTACTGGCAATCGTGGCATATTTTCTAATGTTTGGAGGTCGGGGACATTCCGTTTTATATCTTCCTTTATTTCATAATAAAGTCGAGTGAAGTTTACATCGGTCTCCAAAGCCATTTCTCAAGATAAAGTGTTGGGTGGCACGTATTCGGAATGTCTAATGTGGCAGATGGTATCACGTACTGCAACACGTTAGGGTCCGCTCTCTGATACGTAATACTCGGTTGCTACTTCATAAAAATAAATTGAGACTTTATGTGTATGTACTTGCTTCGAAATGTTACGTGTTCGATGTTATTGCAGCCTTTATTGTTCGCTTTGAAACGGACAAGATGTAAACTTTAATCCGTTGAAATTTACTTCTTGTCCGTATTCAGTTTTAAAGTCCGTTTTACAATAAATGCCGTGTATTGAAATCTTGACTTACTGTGAATCTATATCATACCTTACTTTAATTCAGTCCTCTTTTGTTTCCACGTTTAACTCAGCTAATGTAGCGTCTGTATTTTATCTTACACTGGCTAGAATATAAATACTGTTAAAAGCCTTCGTCCTTCTTTTTCTAGATTTAGTTTTTGTTTCATCTGTTAGTTTTTTTCGCCAGCCTAATAACGTTCCCACTGAAGGGACCATAGACCTTTCCTACGGAAAGTGACATAAGGAGAACGGTCCATTAATCACTGTGTGGAGCTAACATCTAGATTCAACTGGCATCAAAAGCTTTTCGTACTTTTCCTTCCACATCATCTGTACATCTTCAAGGCCAGAATAAGAAGACGTCGTAAGGCCCAGAAGACACCTCTCATTTTTATCTAGCTGCCCTCACCCTTCTTCCAAATAGAATTAATTGTGTAGTTAGCATTGCAAAGTCCCACTCACCCAAAATGAATACCCAAAGAACTACTTACTTACATGTAATGTAAATCTGACTTGTCTGCAAAACCTTGTTATAGTTGCTCCTCAAATAAAATTAAAAGCTCTTTCCACAGACTTGAGTTTTAAATGGAGAACCGACCGGCGTAACGTTAGACGCGTGTCGGTCTTCGCTTATTTAAACTTTCCCGTGTTTCCTGTTAAGCCGCTCGCCTCCCGGACGTGACGTCACCGATCCAGCCGATAGTATAGCCGTCGTCACGGCGACTTGCACTTTAATAATTTAGGTCGCTGCTGACGTTTTTTTTTTTGTAAGATTTACTTGTATTGCCAATGGAAAAGTTGCCTTTGAATTTAATTGAACTCTTTTATCATTACCACTGCACTGTGCGTCTTCATCTTCTTGCCCTGTTCCCCATTTATCTGAATAATATGAACAGATGAATTAAGTATAGAAAAGTGATGGCAGGGATAGGATCATGTCATTAATGAACGGAGTGATTAGGATGACAACAATCCAATCCATATAGCTCAAGGTTCAGGCTTGGGTTTGATAGCCGGCCTCCTGCCTGACACCAACCCTCTTTGGGTATTCTTTGTTGTCGTTGGCGGGTTCCCCTCCACCATTCGGGTGCCCCAAGGTGCTTATTGGTCTAAACCTCCCTAAAACGACTCGTATTTGTCAGGCTGGCATGCAAGGCCACAGACACTGTTTTAAGTTATAAAGGGTTGAAAGAATGTGTCCACAAAATGGTGAATATTTGGTAATACATAATGGGTAAATGCTTAATAGATTCTAGTATGCACCACCAAATATTAATGATGTTTCATAAAATGTGGTAATTCAAATCGTATTTAATATGGTCCATCCTTTATGAGAACACCTGTGCGCCGTTGTGCTATAAACTAATCATGAAATAACAAACTTCAAATTGATAAAATCTTTTTTATTAATTAAACCTAACATAACTATCACAAAATCTAATCGGCAAAAAAATGTTCAAACGTTATTTGAAATCACGGACAAATAATCACAGTTCTCAAAATTATGATTAGTTATCATAATTATAAACATGTTATCTATTATTATGATTATCAATCTGGTTACAAATAATGGTTGGTGGTACGCTGGTAACATACTCTGTCGGCGCCCATATTGGATTAAAAGTCGAACTTTATCAACAAGAATGCATTCTTAGTACAAGGCAATGGGCCTTTAATATAGTAATTGCTAGTAACATTCCTTCTGCCATTTTATGGGGTTAAATAGCAGGTGTGGATAGATAAAGCAGGCACGCGAAACGCCGGTAAATCAGAATTGTGATCGGTACCATTTGAATATTAATGGAGATTGTGTGGAAAGAAACTTCGAGATCAACACCTTGTTATATGTATATACATTCTACTACTTGCTGGGCAAAAACTACCAAGCATGTGCCTAGAAACTGGCAGAAACAACAGTTATCAGAAGACGCATTATTTTAACAGGTAAACTCCATGAATATAAGGCCAGGATTTTAAGTCAAGTTCCAAATACATAGTTCTAAATTCATAGGGAATCGAACTTGTTAAATGGTAATGTCGAGATATACGTGAAATGACATTACATACTAAGGTAATAAAAACTGCCTTAAGTTGAATACGATGTCTGTTTAAAATACAACACTCATGGTGATGACAACATGAAAACATGGACACAATATCTGAAACTGCCAAAATAATGGAACATAAATTTCTATAGTAAAACACTATTTGTATAGCGAGAAAAACGTTGAGAGCTACAAGACCGCATGGACTTAAATTATCGCATAACTACAATGGATTCTATGTTTATTGAACACTATAATGTAATCCCATATAAATGCCAATATCTCAATCCAAATTGAATGAATCGTCAAAAGTACAGGAAACATTTAAAACTACGAATGAAATAATTAAGCGATTACAACTGTTAAAAGGATTAACGTTTCAATTAATTAAGTAAATGAATTCTTGTAAGTTGAGAACGAAAGTGAATATTAAATTTTGATAAAATGAGCTGAAAGCTTTTGATTTCAATTTTCAGTTCCAGAAATGAAATTTGGAGTGATGTTTTTAAGATATATTTTGTTGAATTCTTCGCAACATTGAAATCTTTATGATCTTGTCATGAATTCATATTTGTCGTATTTTATATATTATATTATTTCATATATAAAATAATATAATATATAAAATACGTATATATAAAATTCATACGTATTACATAAACGATATACTTAATTGATGTTGTATTATACTCCTTACTTATTTTAAACCTTCATTTTATTTATATCATAAATTATACCCATACATTATTCTCGCCTCATTGCCGAGGGGGCTAGGTAGATGTGTAGAACCTACATTTCGTCAACCATTATGCTATGCTTGTGTTGTATTCTGCATCATTCAACAAAGGACCCAACAATTTGCACTGGTCCAGCGTGGTAGGCTAAGGCCCATTCTGCTTAAACTCTTCCATTCATAGAAAAGGTCTGTACCCCAACATTAATGGGCTGGTGATGATAATAACGAAGGCTTAAATGTTTGTCATAGCAAAGTTACAGCAACCGGTCGCTTAACACCACCACGTCATCAATAACACCATTGTTTGTGCAAAATTCAGCTTTAATATATCGGGGACAAAGGTCGTTAATCAATCTGGCCCCTGTATGGCAGTTCGGCGTACTACGATTAATACCCCTCGCTGTAGTAACAGGCGCGATTTCAATCAAGATTGTTTCCTGCGCAGTGCCAAGTTTGCACTGAAACGCAGTGATTGACCCACTTTCAGTTGTAGTTCTTATGAACTGGAGTTTGAAGACCGCGTATAAGACAAGTCAGCATTGCGCTGCGTCATTGAGCTCCTCGGAATCTGAATTTATATAATTACAGCTTTTCACGCTACATTAGATTCCTTACCTTACGTTCATGTTCATTGTCACTCTATGTTATGACTATGTCTTGAGTGAATGAATTTGAATAATACACTATCCGTATGCCGTGTGGTGACGGCAGAGTAGAATACAATTGTCACCACCCCAAATCTCTCCCGTGGGTGTCGTACAAGGCGACTAAGGATAAATCAGTGATGAGGAATGGGCAGCAGCGTTCCTCTTATACCATCTAGCTATGTACCTACTGGGACTTTTGTGCCCGATAAATGGCAATAGGCTCGCCACCTATTACATGGGACCTAACATAACTGGCGAGACGTGGGTGCTAGTTCACCTCTGCCTACCCCTTCGGGGATATAGGCGTGATTTATGTATGTATGTATGTATGTACTATCCGATACTATCCTCAATGTCCAAATAAGAAAATCGGATGCTTCTATAATAACAAACGTAGAATACGTGTTTATCAGTGTTGGACCATAAATACAGTAAATATGGATAAGTAAAACATGAACACCATAAGTAGTATTAAGTAGGCCTGTGGAAAGCTCTAAGATTCCTCGGGCGACTGCTAGGCGGGCAGATCCGAACAAAGATGGGCACTCGGCCGACCTAATTGCTGGCCGTTCAACGGCACTCAACCCGGATACTGCAACCCCGGGGGACAATCCACCCCCCACTGGAGAAGGGTTAGGGCACGTATTCGAGATGTTTATTTTATTGGTTCCAGATTCACGGGGGACGCTGCGAATGGTCCGATTACGATAATCTGTTTAGAGTTAGACTGTCCTCCGTGTTAGCTTGATTCTGTCGTGTGAGAGTTTCTGTTTCAAGCATCAATTGAGAATTCGATGAATTCACTTATTGCTATCTGAGGAGTTAACCATTATTTCGATTTAATTTAAACATTATATAAATGTTAGAAAAATTAGTACAAAGAAGTTTGTGGGTTAAAAACGTTCGAAAAATTATAGTCGTTCCCGCATCTGTCGAACTTTTTCTAACCACAAATTTGTTTGTAGAAATTAAATATAAATATTTGTCTTATTAACAAAGCACATTATAAATAAGACAACTTTGCTAATGAACATTTATTTATGATTGATGTTATAGTAAGTTACCATGCACATTAAGCTAAGCTATAAATACTATGCAAAGACTGTTACGTCATCAAGTATCAAACTCGACAGTGCACTATTTAAGGCCTTTTAATAGCTACATATTACGCAAGAACCCAATCATTAGGCGCAGAGTTAAGCACTGTTCAACCCTCTAGGGAGGTGTTTGAATTCGTTGTGTTAGATCAGTAATCTGGATTGGCCATTTATTACTGCCGTATTCAGAGACGTCAAATAACGTTAATGAGTACTTAATTTCAAAAAATGACAATTCAAAACTAGTCGCTATTCTTGCCGGGTCTATGGTCTAGATTTGAACGAAAATTTTTGACATTAAATGCTCATTAAATTTAATTGACGTCTCTGAGTGCGGCAGAAGAGCTAAACGTTAACGTGTAAATTCTGAAGAAAAACGATCCAATAGCCTTTAGCTTTGACAAGTTGGCGTTTTAAGTTTTAATGTGATCGCATAATTTTCGCATGAGATAATTCGAATGACTCATGACGTAACCCCCCCCTTTTTCTACCCCTCGCCCGCCCCTCGGCATTGTGTATTCAGTACGGGTTATGAGTTACTTAACTCTTTGCTTTTGGCAAGACTCTTTATACTTGTTAACCAGTTATTGTTGAAATTGTTATTCTGTGTACTTTTATTAAGATTACGATGTCAATGAGAATATTAATTATATTAATTCAACGCTATGTCTCCTCTCGCTCTCTTCTTACTTTTTGGGAGTTGTGGAGATTTTAATACACATACATACATACATACATGACGTCTATTTTAATTTTTCATCAAGTATGTTGTGTCCACGTGAATAGCAATATATTGCTAGGTGGTATAACAGGAACGCTGCTGCCTATTCCTTATCACTATAAACCCTTAGTTCTATGACACCCCCAAGAGAAATGAGGGGTACTGACAGTCGTATTCTGCTCTGCCGTCACAATTATACAATGTTGATTGTATAATTACGAAGTTCTATTACAACAAATTATATTAAACAATAATAGAGTTCCTTCCTTAACACATTTGCATAGTAATCGGAAGCAGACGTGGTCACCTAATTCTTGAGCACATCCTAAGTTCTTAACGATATAATTAAGATCTTAGGACGTGTCCTCCATTCAGTAAATTGCCCCGGGACCGCATATTGAGGACATTGCGGAATGTCAAGGGACATCTCATTTATATTTGTGATGTAATTATGCGGGGTAACAGTTCTTAGCACTCATTTAATGTATAGATAGATATTTTTAGATATGAATGTGTAATTGTGTAGATATTTTTTCTACGTGTATTGAGAACATATGTAAGAAAATCTGAGAAAGTTTGCTATATTTATTGCCGAGCTGATTATTAGTGCAATTCTCGTATCTGATTCCTCCATAGAATATTAAGCAGTACTGAAGTATGTCTAAAACCACTCGTGACTGCTTTTTTAGAATAAAATTGAAAAATATTTTCTCCTATGAAAAATATTGCTTAGCAATCAATTTATATCACTATTAAGTATTCCAAATATTTAGTTCCAAAGTTATATTATTCAAATTATAAGTAAGTAAATAACGGCATATTCTCCGTGGCTACATGTATTACTCTATTTATACTAACAATGACGTATAATATTATACCTTTAAAAAGCCTTTAATTATGCATAGCTACAAAGTGAGTCACTAGATCGTTTTATAGCGTTGTAAAAGCTTTGATGGCCTTTGTTGCAGGTGTATCTACTGTATGCATCATAGTTATTGCATTGGCCAAACTAGTTTTGATTAGACCATTGTTCTGTGCCTCATATTGACTTAAAACATTTCTATATTAGACACTATCAATTTCAAGATGTAATTAACTAACTTATTTCTACATTGCGAGGGTACCCGTTGGCTTACAACGTGAAGTGTAAAGTTTAGAGGAATTTCTACAAGTTAATTAGTGTCTTGGGTGGCCGAGCGGTCAGGCACCTGCCCGGATAGCAGCGGACGCGGGTTCGATTCCCGCCTCAAGATCATAATTTTTCGAAATTCATTTTCCAACCACCAAAATCTTTGTACTAATTTTTCTAACATTTATATAATGTTAAAATTAAAATCGAATAACTTATTGTAAAATAAAATCATCAATATAATTTATTTTAGATATTTTTAGTTAACCTTAAAATCTGTTAAGTTATATCTGTACCTCACTCACATTGAAAGTCCAATGGCTGAAATACATGTAGATACTAGATAGCGTTTTGCTGGATTATTAATATTTAACAAAATTACAAGTAAGGGACTCGCAGTTTATCCTAGGTTTGATAGTGTGATTGTTTTAAACAAAGTTTCATCTTATACATAGTCATGCTGTTAAAATGCTTTTGCTAACCATGAAAACCCCAAGTAGTTAAACAGAACAGGCTCCTGAGCTTAGAGTTCTGAGTAAACTTCAACTTCCTGTTAAGTTGTATTGCTTATCCCAACGAGTTAGTAACTGTAGAAACTTAAGTACAAAGCGGTTGTAGTTTTGGAAGTTTTTGGCGGTGGTTTTATCTAATATAATTCATGACTCCGTTTATGTAAAACCAATGAGCTTAAATAAAAGTGCTAGATTTAGAATTAATCATCATAAGGGTATTTAAGTCCCTATTACGGGAAGAATATATAGAAAGAGGCGGTCTTTGACCCTAGACTCTGGTCAGCCCAATGCGGGCTTAACGGCTTAAATGCCTTCTGTAGCAAGAATATAATAATAATAAATATATTTTTGGTCAGCCAATGGCATGCTTTATTTGCCAAAAGCCAGCGTTCCAATTTAAAACGAATTTTGGTTGGTTTTCTTTCCAGGGCTGGAACTAATATAGCTCGATAATGAAGAATAATCATCACTAGTCACAATTTCTTTAATTATTGTTAGTAATTGTTATTTTAAGGAATAAAAGAACCTGTAAAAGATTATTTTATTCAACAGTGATGAAGAACTTTAGACAAATAATTGTATTGTCACCTTTGACCTTTTGTCTGCATTGTTTTGTGTACGTGCGAATCGTAGCCGCTTTTAGGTCAGGGCTGACTTTTACATTCAAAGCGTTGTCATAAAGGATGTTCCATCCGACCCACACGGAAGTGATCGTGATACTAATTCATGGGCTTTATCTTCATTCGCCTCAGTCCTTGAAACGTCAGAGGGATTATGAATACTAAGAGGTTCCGCAAAATTTATTGGCTAACCGTGTCGATGCTTGTAAGTAGTGATTACTTAGATAATCTTTCTTGTACTACATAGGTGTAATGCTTATTAGATTTCCTACCTTTTTGCAAGCATTTATCTACAATAATATCTAAGTATTTATTTAAAGATAAATGAAGTTCTTATTATTTTTATTTACTTTCCAATAAATCATTATTGACACACTTTATCATTGCTTTTGAAACTTCAATTATAATCGACTACATTTAATCGACTACACAATAAACCTTTCTGAAACAAATAAATATTGTAGGTAATTAGTTATAATATCTCAGACAATTGGTTCGACAGTGGCATTATTCGTTTAGGTACCGTCAGATTTAATGCGATTCCCAGAAAACCTTCAATAATTATGTGGGGACAAGTCTGTCGCTGTAAGCTTAGCCCCTCGTTTAATTATGCATCACTTAGCAGAGTGCATCGGACGGGAAGTTTTATGGTGCTATAAATAGCGCTTAAGTTTGTCGGTATGTGCATATTTAATAGCACTTAGTAAAAGGTGCACTTTGTTGTTTTTGTTGTTCTTCTATCAACCTAGCTTCTATATTTTTTGGGATCGGTACCTATTGATACGACACATCATACGCTCTAGCATAAGACTAGGTTTTGTGACCAGCCGCCTGTCAAAAATTTGATATTGTCTGCGATTGTTTAATTATTTATTCAGTGTTGTCTTAACTGATTCATTATTTGCAAAAGTTTCAAATTCAAGGCGATCATTCTGTTTTTATTTTCTAGATTAGGCGTTACTGTTTCGCCCCCTAACAAGTTGATAGGACGTTGATTTTGTGTATATTTACAATTCTACGAACAAAATTTACTATATCAGAGTAATTAAAATGAAAAACTTGGTTATTGTGAAAATGTCAAAAAGAAAGCGAATGATTTTAAATTATCGGCAATGTTATCAGCTTCTGTTAATGGTTCCAGAGTTATCTCCGATCCTCTGTGTCCCGATTAATTAAACTATATTATGATTAAAGGAGGCGAACATTATGTGGGTAATAAAAGCGGAACTAATGAAGATCTGTACCCCGGGGAGATTCATTTCAAAATTATTGGCTTACCCTTATTCCCTTATTTGCCTGCAAACAGATTCATATAAAGGTTATTGATCGTATAGAGCCAGATATACAAACGTGCTGTGAGTTGGCGGACAAATCGATACTGAATAGTCTGTAAGAAAGCTTGACATAAAGATATTGTATTTGAATCTACCTGTAATACAAATTCGAGCCGACAGGATATCAGGACATGTTTTGCTGTTGTCATTTGAAAAACTAGTTTTGAATGAATGAGTAATGTGTAAAGATGCAGCCACAAAAACAATTAAGTTCAGTAAGTTCATTTAAGTATATCAAGCATCAAGCTATTCAATCCTTATTAGGTATATTATATTATCCATCACAGAAAGATGCTAGTGATGAATTAACGTTCAGAAAAGGAACGAATCGACAGTGATTGGGATGACACCATACCATCTAAAAAGGATAAGCGTCAGGCAAGCGCATAACACTTATCCTTTATTAGATATGCTGTTGCTGTTTTGCCTTGCACCATTCGAGTGCCCCAAGGTGCATATTGGTCTACACCGTGCAATGTTCCATGGTAGACTTTTACGACACCCCTGGGGTGAGTCAAGGCTGGACCATTGTACGTTATTTTTTCGCTCCCGTAGTCTAAACATTGGTTTCTTTTTGTTTCAGATCTAGAGGGTTGTCGGGCGTGGTGCGGGCGGCGGCCGCGGGCCCGGCACCATGGCTACGGTAGAGGGGCGGCCGGCGCAGTATGGCGTCTCCCTACGGCAGCTCCGCGAGCTTATGGAGACGCGGGGCGCCGAAGGGATGGCCAAGATCAACGCCCTCGGTGGACCACAAGAAATATGCAAGAAGCTCTACACATCGCCCACAGATGGTACTGTGCTCTTTGCATTTTAACTGCCTTGGGCATCTCGCAGGCACGAAGTCGCAACAAGACTCTAAGGCGTTCACCAAAACGTTAAACAAGCTATTAATATTTAACCGTCAGTTTCTGACAGTTCTTCCATACAGTCAAAAACGGACGGTTGGTGAAATCCGGCCTTAACATGATCAAGTTCAGGTTTATTTTTGCATAACCCAACCGTTGATTAATTCTGTAGCGACTTCTGCCTGGGAGGTCCTTTGAGTTAGGCTTAGCATTAAACGATTTTGCAAGAATCTCACGGTGTTAATGATAAAATTGTTATCAAGCAACTAAACAGCTCTAGTTACCTCTTCATACGCAGCAGTCAGTCTGCTAAATACTCGCAAAGCCCCCCCAATCGTTACATAACTTATCCGAAGAACGGACCTCGACTCCAGGAGTTCACGTAAAAACTGTCCAGTCACGTCTCCAAGTAATTCGTGCCCGTGAAATGGGCCGATGAGCCATAAAATAGGATTACAGGTTCCGTCACGAAATCTTGTTACATAGAGGCCCTTATGTACATTTGCCATTTGCCACGAATTCGCGATCGATAACATTGAAAATCTCGCGTCCAAAATGAAATATGTTTACCGAACGCCCTTCGCGTGACTGCTCCTTGTTTGTTAAATAGTACGAAATGGGCGTGTCAACGTCCTTTGACCCCTGGGGCATTTAAAAGCTTTCATAAGAACAGCCGTTAAAAGAATGATTACCTAATTAGGACGGATTAAATGTCCTAAGTGAGCTTAGTTTTGTTGCTCGTTAAGAGTTCACCGCTGCCGCTCTGGACTTCTGTAAACTATTTACGGATCGTGTCTTCAGCAAATTAAATCGCAGACGAAGCAAAATTATTTTCTCTAACAGGTTTAAATTTTTCGTCAACGTTAAAAAGAACCTGTCTTACTGCCGCACTCAGAGACGTCAATTAATGAGTGTTTAATGTCAAAAAAATTCATTTAAATCTTGACCATAGACCTAGCAAGAATAGCGACTAGTTTCGAATTGTCATTTTTTGACATTAAGTACTCATTATCATTATTTGACGTCTCTGAGTGCGGCAGTTAAAGCAGTTATACCTACTGACTGTACATATCTATCATGGACATTTACAGTTTTTAACTCCAAACTGTATAAAAAATCTAAAGAGTTGGTGTTGGGCAATGAACGATTTAGAAATTGTGTACAGTGATTACTTTAGTAATGAAGAGTTCTATTGCTTTATCTTATCACTTAGAGTATTCCGTAAATAACAATCCGATACACTGTCTTCGATCGAAAATCGAAGAGACGTTATCGTGAATCTACACTCCTAACAAACACCGTCGTCGCGATTAATATCTACGATGGGCAAGGCTTATTGTAGTCTGAACCTTCTACTTGCCGACAAATAGGACACGGCCGTTCACTAGACACTGATCGCGTAAGGCATTATCTTGTAAAAGAATTTCTAGAACAGTGGCTCTAGCCAAGTGGCCCAATCTAATTCGAACACATAGGAAACAAATGTATAAAAACTGACGTATTACAAGGAAAACAAAACGTCAGTTTTATACTTTTGTTTTCTATACGTTTGAATAGAAAAGCCACTTGGCTAGGTCCTCAGAACGGATAAGATATACTTTTTTATAATAACTTAATTTGTTAATCTATTTTCCAACGTTAACATATATATAGCAACACGTGCCTTCGAAATCAAGCTATGCCAGAATTAGCATTAGCAATAGATCCACGTAAATCAAACGCGAATGACCTCGACTGAGCCGATGTAACAATCGACAGTGATGTTTCAGAAAACAATGTTGAATTAGCCTGTGGTCGCCAATAGGCTGCCAACGCAAACATTGGTGGAATGAATCTTTTCGTCGGAACTGCAAAAGACAATCCCGCTATAACTGCTGCGACTACGCCGAGATTAGCGTTTGTAAACTTTGATCTGGCAGTAGTTAAAGCCTTATTGATCGTAACCACAGAGTGTTCCGAGTATGTCTCTTTGAAGTCCACGAACCCTTACTTACAAACAATTATTGTTACGGGCTTACAAACCCACACGTGAAACTTGTTCAAAGGCTCAAACCAATAACTATGGAAACTGTATTTTACTCAACATAGCTTTATTGGCACCGCGTTCAAATGGTTCTAGTTGAACAATCTGTAAAGATCCCCGTCGCGTAAAAGATTTAATGGCATTCCTTTTATGCGTCCCACAATCTTGTTACTCACACTTCTCTCATCAAAAAGTAATTAGCGCCAACTGAAATACATTGTGAGTCAAGTCCGTTCGTCGCCATCACACCGACCGATCCATTTTCCTGTCGATCCCGTTTCATCGGCAAGGCGTCTAGCGCTACGCTAATTTATAAATGGATATGACAGACACTCAAACGAGGCTTACTACCGGAATTTAGTAGGGATTTTTACGCCCCTCGTAACACCTAGTGCTTGTTTAATGAGCTTCGCTTTACTCAGCGCCGTTTTATGGTGCTGCTTCTTCTATTTCCGTAACTGGAGACTCGGCATAGTGAATGTTAAACACTTAACTTCTTTCCACTCAAGTTCTCGAGCAAACGGAATGGCACCGATCGATTATCAGCCAAAAACAGATCTCAACCAGTGCCCCGGGTCCCCAAACGAACTCGGCGTTTTATACAAGCAGTTTTATTTTTATAACACGAGAGTGCTGAGTACATACAGTGCCAGTTGCCGAATGAAATCCACATTGCTTCTAACAGTCAAGTTCGTTGAACCACCATGATCGATACACGGAAGGTCTCCCCGTGAACTGTGAACTTTTGCTATGCGAACCGTTGAAAATTTAATAACCCCCGACAGTTTCCTTTTGATTCTTGAACTTGCTCTCGGGAGATTCGTTTGAGCAGTCAGTGCTTTTACGGGTATACCAGCTGTCACTAATGATCCGATTTCCAGGGAATATTTCATTATGAAAAGTCTTAGAGCGCACGCCAGTCACGCGATCCTATTTTACGAGTAAAGGAAATATTTAATCAACATTCAGTCAATTAACACACTTTTACAGTCATATTTATAATCATGGACGTTAAATATCAGCTTAGTTCCAGTGATCCAGTTTTAAATGGTTCCAATAAAATAATCACCGATGTATGTTTAGTAACGATAAAACGATAATTATTGCTTACACTAAATGATATTTTATCTTGTGTTTTCAGTCACAAATCATTTGTAATGGTGTTCTGTTTGAGTAACCGAAACTAATCGATGCAAATACAGTCAGAAGTATTTTATATTATGAATCATACATGTGAATGTCCATACAAGAGAAGGTCTTATAGTTGAATATCAATGAAGTTAAAGAGGCAAAAATGCACAACCTTTTTAGATGTGGCTCAGAGACGAGAAATATTCAGGTCGATTACTCCGGACGGCTGTTAGCCGAGTTTTGTTCTTAGGCTTGATGAAATAAAGCGGAGATTCGTTTGAATTTCACGGTGATATTCTCCGCCGCTGATAGATCGTCCCTGTCAACTGTTTCGCCAAGAAGCGTTCGTGGCGCGCGAAAAATGATCTTCCATGCTTTCCCGGCGAAATAATGTCTTTATCTAGCGCAAAACGTCTTATTAGTCAGCCGAGCTTAACTAGCTTTTATATATTGCACACAATTAAAAGTTTCTTAGCGCGTTTTTATAAATTTGACTCTGTGCCAAGTTCGAAAGCAAAATGTTATCGGTACATTTGACGACTGATTTAGACAATTAACAGGTGGAAGTAACGGTTTCTCTGCGCGTACGCATACCTCAGCTGTGATTTATCAAAGCTCCTAATTATGTGTCGGGCTGGGCGGCCGTTTGTAAATTGGGGCGAAACTTTTTCATTGTCTTAATTCGATTTATTGTGTTTTATTTCTATGTCTGATTCGAATATTTCAAACTCGGTGCCTGAACTATGTCTTACAGACACCACCCCAACGGAAGCCCAACTGCTGATTAATTTAGAGAAACTGCTTTTATCATATTACAAATCTGTTTAGCAAGAATTAATGTTTCCAACGTAGGCTAGACTTTCGCCTTATACTTCTGACTGTCTGACGCCGCATTAGGCCTCGTACCCATGGACTGGTCCGCCCACGATCCCTATCTTCAATACATTCAAAACAAATGTTAAAGTGCCAAAATCTCATCCCATTTGTGCTCACAATATACTTAAACAAGAATATTTATCTATTTCGCAAGCCCAAAAAATCTTATTTTATATAAATATCTTATTAGCAAAAGGGAGTCTGCAAGACTACTCTTCAGTAGATTATAAATAGAAGAACTTCACAGTGCCACCGGGTTAGACTTGATCGAAAACAGTTTCGGGATTGACTTTTATTTACCCATAAAGTTTCTGTTCGTATGTACTGTTGAGATTGACGGTATCTCGTATTCGTATGCCACTGTCTCTTGTGCTAGGCACCAATAAAATGTAGATTGCGTCACTCCCTGAATTATACAAGTCTCGAGCAGCATTGTTGGTATCAGGATGAGTGAAATTTGATCTGCTTAGTGTAGTGACGTTATTTCATAGTCACGTTTGGCGGTAATACAATTCTTCTGCAGCATTCTTACTTAATGAGTGTTCTAAAGCGCTTCCAGACCGCAATTGCGTTAAGAGGAGGAAATTAACATTGGATAAAAAACCGGATGGATGATCAAAATGTTATAAATCCGATTCCTCCTAGCCTCCTCCTAGATTCAAAGGCAAGTTATGGAGAAAATCCGGACTTCTACAATAACGCTTTCATTTCGTAAATACATATTCTAAATCAGACTCCTGTTTCAGTAAGAAATACGAACAGGAAAATCACTAGGCTACGTCAAATTTGCTTATAGCTACATTAAAATTGTCTAACAAGATTCTCACAATTGTTCTATTTTGTCATTATAAGAGCAATTGTATTAACTATACCTTCCACGGTATTTATAATCGTACATAAAGTCAAACTTGCACTCATTTCCAGCCTTAATGCTCTCGGCTCAAAGTGTAAAATTCCCGAGAAAATTCGCAATGCGTGTTCCTTTATTATTTCAGTAGCGCACTCACAGCATTATCTAAGCTAAACCATTATCATGCTCCGTAATTGTAACCCGAGTGAACCGGTCTGCCGAAGGCTGCAGGCCACAATCGCATTAGCTATCGAGAGGTCGATGCTAGCTATTTATATATTGATTCTCTTCACCCTTCCGTTGGTCATGATAGTGGTTTATTTAGGCACTTCTATCTTCGTAGCTTTTCTAAGGCCTACTTAAATTGTCTCCAAGAAAGTTTCTAATATTATTTTAGAATTTATACTTTTGATAGTGGCTAACCGATTATGAAGTCCCTAACCGAACTTGCTAATCTGAAAAAAACATTCTAACTTCTACTAGAAAAACGATATCTCTTGAATTTGAAAATTCTTCGTGAAGTATGATACTTAACGCAACATAACCCTTGAAGTCAACTGTCAATTCAATCTCGTCTACTTAGCCACAATACTACAGACCTTCGTTATACAGCCACGCAGCCTGGCTATACCGAGCCGTCATATGTAAATGTCAGCATATTATATCTGCACGCGTACGTGAGCTTCCGCCTATTCCTGTGACGTCACTGGCTGGCCTCCTCCCCCGCTTTTCTTCTCTAGACGTGTGCATTTGAAAGCTCGTACAAACGATCGCCTCACCTCTGCTGTTTCGATTTATATGCTCTTATAATATTTGGGCAATAATAGAAAAGACTGGATTTATTCTAATTTTCGTCTAAAGAAAATTAAAAGAAAGCCATAAATGTATTGTATTAAAGATTATCGAAAAACTAACGTCACCTGACCTTATTATTCAAGCAAAAATATAATTTTTAACCAATTTTCGTCTTTCAAAGTGTTGTTTCAAAAAACCAAGCACCTTGGGCCACTTTAAGGTTTGATTTATGAGAAAAAACTAACTGTACCCTCTGTCTGATATAACGATGTCATGCCAAAGGACAATACCTCCTGCCACGGAACATATTACACAGTTTTGAACTTCAATTAAACCTCCAAATGATGTAACATCCAACCATATCGTACCCTGTGTCCTTTCATTCATAGAAAAGGTCTATGCCCCATGGGCTAAAATGGACAGATGATGATAATAACCATGGAGAATATTTGACACTGGTAAAGTGGTAACCGGTTAGCTGAGATATCACACAGTTACGCTACGCAAATGTTTAACAAATTTCTAAACTTCAACTTATTCTGACGTAGTTTAGTGGAATCGCCGGCCCTTGGTTTACAAAATAAATGTAAAAGTCTGCGACAAAGTACTGTCCAGGGAACACTGCGGTTAGAACGCTCTGACCTTATTTAAAAAAGTAGCAATGTGCATTCCCTGTATACGTAGAAGATTGTCTAAATATTTTTCTATATTTTGTATTTTACACCAATTTCACTTGCAATAATAATATAATAGAATCTTTTTTGGAGGTTACTGTAATATTATTATACAAAGCATTGCCTCATTATTATCTTACTAATCTGTGTTTAGTTAATGCACATTCTAAGTTTATTTTTTCACTCCAAGGCCAGCATTGAAGAAAGAATATTGCATGACCGATGCACAAATAATAGCAAATTTTAAAAACCGTATTGTTGTCCTGATGGGAATTTATGTTTTGAAAACTGAGTTGGGAATTTAAATCGACGAAAAAACGACCGAGATAGTATTCCACAGTAGAATTCCAAAAAAATAAATAAAGAATTTCTTGTTGATAATCAGATAGCATCAAATAAGAACTAAATATTGAAATCTGAAACACGTTTAGATGGAGACACGATAATTGATTGCAGCCGTGAGCTTTTTTGAAATAAACTGAAAACTGAAACGTGTATTAAGCGATAATACCTGTTTAGCGCGAAAATTTATTTGCTGTTAATCACAACTGTTCCATAAAGAATGCGCATGGCCCTTTATAAACACATCGAAACACCGGCACGGTGCCAATGGAGACTGTCTCCATAGAAACTTTCAAGGCCGATCAGATCATTTAACATGACGTACGGCAGCTACACAAAAAACACTTAACAAAGCGTTTTTTTTCGGAGCCTTTTCGTTTTTAATCTCAACTATGCTGCGAGTGGATTTTATAAAGAAGTTGGTTTTCAAGAGAGATCGTCAAAAATCTTTTGTACTAATAGCCTGAGTTTAGTAACTAATTTCATTTGTGTAAGGTTCTTTTCTATGTTAACCTACCATATTTTTAATATTTGACGGCACGTTATACATATCGGTTTACATACTCTTTTGTATAGGTATTCAATAGTTGATCTGATACCTACCCAACTTTTGCGTAATCGGTTAGAAGAATTGAACAGATTTTGGTAGCCCTGTGTATTATTATTATGCTGATGGTGATGACGTCGTCCGATAACGACTTGCGTCAAAACCGTCAGAGAAATTTAATTGTACTCGATACAGTTCTAATTTTAACTTGTGATAACTCCGGAAACCGGAATTATGAATTCCCATTATTTCAATGATTGTTCAGAGGTTCTTGAAAAACAATGTTTGATGCTAATCCCTGGAACGTGGTTTGAAGTTTTATTCTTCTCTTATATGTTCTTGACAAACAACTTCTTCCTGCACTTAGGAAATGTAAGATTTCACAAAATCGAGGCGTCTGCTAAATAGTTTGATATAGCTAAATCTTTTGTTCCAAGAAACGATTTAGTAGTTGAGAAGGAAAATACAAATAAATCAGTTTGAAAATTCAGAATTAAAATTATTTCCAATCCGCTAGCAATTATTGCCATTAGTAGTCAAGTCATGTTAGAATATAAGAATCTGAATGACCCATGGTGAAGTACGAAGCAACTGAAGATTAGTACTAGGACAGCAGCATTTTTGAAAAGCATCCGTTTTAACTAACATGTCTTGTAACTCGATCTGGTGATATTTGGGTTGTTTTACACCATTGCTTACCCCGTCGAAGATGCGTCACTTGTGTGCGGTAGTAGTATAAAACTGATAAATTAATAACTAATTATATTAAATACCAAACACATTAAATTAAACAATCGCATTTCTATAATTAGTACGCATGTCTTTACCTACCGAGTCATCAATGGTTACGTAATTCTTTATATGACTGAACAGAATACTAGTGTGACGTTCAGTGATGTCATAACAGGATGTAGGCACGTTAATTTCTTGATTACCCTTTTAAACTGGTTGGTGATGGAAATAACGATGTGGTCACTGATTTCGTAGGTGTCGCTACTACAGTTGGCACTCCTAGCGTTTACCTTGTACACTTTATATTGTTTAAAATTAAATTGAATACGGATGTTTTCTTTTTACATATTAAAGCTATTCTGTCGCTCTAATGAAGAATGCGGTAATAAGGGATATTGAACGCTTATCTTAGCAACCACTTCATAAGTATGGAACTAAACTACATACACGTCACAGTATAATACAAGATGAAAAACAAATTTAAAAACAAAGGACGATTGAATTTCTGAGCTCGTTGAGAAAGTCGTTTCAAGGAAACACAATTTGGACCGTGTTACGTTTATACTTTTGTGTCACAAAAACATTCTCCGGCTGTTTAATCAAATAGGTTACATGCACATTCACACCTTCAGAAGTCTCAAATAAACACTGTAAAGTCTATTTCTGTAAATTCAGAGTAACAAACGTTAACATTATCGCAATTAGTCACTTTACCGATTCTGAATGCCTTAACAATCACCATCACTCACTATTTCCATCATCAATTGTTTGCCATGCAAATATATGTAGCGCACCAGTTGTGTTTGCTTATACTGAATTCAATATACTCGAACGATCAGGAGAATTATTTGGGAGACTCATTGTTTCTATATTATGTTTATGACTTATTTACGAGCATTGTGTCCTAAGTATGCATCGTGTAATTTCTTATTGTATGCTAATACCGCACACACAGGTCACAGAGTGAGACACATTAAAATTTTATTCTCATATTTTTGTCGTATCATGGCGAATATTCTTCTTAATCCATATCTGCCATGTTCTTTACAGAAAAGTCTCTAATTTAAACATTGAAAGAGTTTATTTTCACTATAATTCTTTTTATCATTCGTTTTTACATACATACATTATATTTCACCCCTATTTATCCCTGAAGGGGTAAGCACAGGTGAATTAACACCGACGTTTCGCCAATCATTTCCATCTATTGGGCGGGTAAGTCGCAGTGTACATATTACTAGGTGGTATAACAGGAACGCTGCTGCTATCATTGCCCAGTCTCCTTGTACGACATCCGAAGGACAGTCTTGGTGGTGGTGGTGACAATTGTATTCTGCTCATCGTCACCATACGGCCGATTAGTTTATTAATCGATTTCACAAAGGGAGGAGGTTCAAAATTCGTCTGTATTTTTTTAATTTCTTATTAGTTGGCAATATTGTAATTTTTCTCTCGACAACTGTAACTCTTATTCAATTGAATTTGTTTTTAATTTATGCTTATGCTGCTCTCCCTAATAAAATAAACTTTTGCTTGCGGTTTTCACAATACAAAGGCCCAAATTTTTGGGTGTACAAACCAACTCCACCGTATAATGTTATGCAAACAAAACGAACTAATTGGCAATATCAACGCGTCCGCTTTAGGGTGGCCGTTAACGATGTACGTGCATCAAACTTTCATCCGGCGGTTGATTAGGTTCATAGGCATTTACAAACAAACAGTCGAGCCAGTCGTTGGCAAGGTCTTTTCGTTAATGATTTGGAGAACTAATCGTTGAATTGACAATTGTTTGTGGGTGACGGCAGAGCGGGATTCAATTTTGTCACAAAGCTCGTGCCAGATAAATGCTAACAGGCTCGCCACCTATTACATGGGGCCTAACATAATTGACGAATCGTGGGTGTTAATTCACCTCGTCCTACCCCTTCGGGAATATGCGAAAGACAATATTGTCTTCTCGCTCCAACTCCCACTCAAATTCCGGGACAAAACACTGTCAAGAGTGTGCGTTGGAGAGATTTTGCCCACGTTCCGTGCTAGGCCCAGAGTAATTTATGCCTCGCCGACGACGGTCTGGGCGCCGATTCTGTTGCGGCCCCGTTTTTCGCCCTCGAATCAATTTCCACGATGACGTCACCGCCACCCCCCCTCCCCTCGACCCTGGCCGCCTTCACACCGCGGCAACATGCCTCTTAGGGTGACTGCAGATTTGCGATTTCAAGTTGGCTGACTAAATCACAGATCGTACGGTCAGCATCATAAGTCGATTAACACTTTAGCCCCTATCAAAGACGGCAAACGCGCAGTAATAATTGGCACCAATTTGTACGAACAACTATTGTCACAAGGTATTCTAAGTGTTTATTATTTATAAGTAATTCTAAGTGTTAATCTACTTTTGATGCTGACTGTACCAATAGTCATAGAAACGTATGGTAGCCCGCACATCTTCCAACTAAAAAGTTGTCCAACTATCGGTCGATAGATCAAGTCCGCAGAACTGCAGAATATGCAACTCAGTTGTTCAATTTAGGCCGGAGTTCACCAACACTAAAACAGTCCACTATTAATGTGGGAACGGAACGTAATTGTCTGAGTGAAAGCGTGAGGAAAGAGCGGTGATAGCATCAGTATGACAGGAGAGGGGTAGACGGGTGTATGGAAGAGCAAGATGGTGGATTTGAGCTAACAAAGTGTAACGGTGCGTGCATAAAAGTTAACGAAAAATAAAACAAAGAGTATTTCCTAAAAGATTTATTTATTTCCCGCCACACGACCTCCCACATTGATTTATGCGTCAGTTTTTGACATTTTATCAAATTGAAGAAATGTCAAAAACTGACGGTTATCTTATCGCCTGTTTACGTGTTGGTGAACTCCAGCCTTAGTGTTCAACTTAATCGCATGTGTGCCGTCACCCTTAGGATACGGCTATTTCCGCTCCTTACAACGACGCTCTGTCTTTCCATTTCGTCTTACAATTGTTTCTGCTCAAGGAAATTATTGTTGATCCCACTTTGGGCAGTCCCACTTTGTCTTGGCACTTCTGTTTTTTTTTTAAATTTCGGTACTTTTACAGATTTAATTTTAAGAAGTGTCTAAACTGGCTGTGTTATTTTGGTTGTCCATTTATATAAAACTATTTAAAAGTAGTAGTTAAAGTAATTTAGCCGTGTGGTGAGGGCAGAAAAGTTTACTGTTGCCACCACCCTCAATCTCTTCCATCACGGGTTTCGTACATGGTGACTAAGGTTTAAGAAAGCGATGAGTAATGTGCAGCAGCGTTGCTCTTATACGACCTAGCAATATGCCCGATAGATGGCAATAGGCTCGCCACCCCGATCTAACATAATTGGCAAAACGTAGATGTTAATTCACCTCTGCTAACCCTTTCGGGGATAAATAAGTGTGATTAATGTAATATCTCATTTTGATGTTATATTCAAATATTTATATTTGCCGAAAATAAAAGTAATCAAACTCAATTTGGTCTACTGCCTTAAATATTTAATCGAACACATTTTTTATATAATAGTATAGGTAACCACAATTAAGCAAGTGTTACATAACGGATACTCGGCAGAGTAAACTGTGTGTATACCTGAAACACTACCAAACTGCTCGCAACAGAAACAAACCAGGCACAACGGGTTATGATTGAACGCCAGGTATTTTCGTACACAATATTAATGCTGAGATTAAAATAAACCTTCGCCTAACGAAAGACGGACGGTCGGGCGGCTAACTCGGAAAGCTCTAAGACAGGGGTGCTCAAACTTGAATACTGCTGGCGACGAAACTCAATATTATTAGACTATGATCGATAGGCTCTGAGAGGCCGCAAGTATGTGTTATGCAGGACAGGATAGGATGCATACGTAGTATATATATTAGTTTTACCGCACAATATGCAATTTTAGTCAAGGTCAGACATACACTTGTATGTCTAAGAGGTTTAAAGCCTCTTTTTGCGAGCTAGCAAAAGGCGGCTTTATCTAAGGAACATAATAAGGATAAAAGAAATTTCGAATAATTTAGTAGGTATTTTATTCCTAACATAACTGGCGAAACGTGGGTGCTAGTTCACCTCTGCCTACCCCTCCGGGGATATAGGCGTGATTTATGTATGTATGTATTTTATTCATTAAATTTGTTTTAGTTTACCTACTAAAACACAACCTGTGTATGTAGTTCTATATCGGAATTTTTTCTCGAGATCGACTCAAAAAGCGCTCGCGATCCACCGGTTGAACACCTCTGCTCTAAAACAAATAACCAATATGTTATCAACATACCGTTTGCGGAGCAGTTTTTCAGGCGCTCCATCATTTTATTTACCGCTGCTATAGGTTAATGTGGATTGTGCTGTAAACTTGGAACAATGGTGCTGTTTTAACCTGTGTAATGGTTAACTCGCACAGTTTATGAGCCGCAAGCCTCATCCAGTGTTTCGTAAACATCATAGGAAACGATACAAACCAAATTTGGCTTCAATGTGTTTTCAGCATTTTCCGTGTTACCATTAAAAATGTACAACTTAAGTACATAAATCAGGCCTATTTATCCCCGAGGGGGTAGGCAGAGCTGAATTATCACTCATGTTTCGCTAATTATGTTTGGTGCAATGTAGGGAGCCTACTGCCATCTATCGGGCACGTAAATCGCTGTATATTGCTAGGTGGTATAAGAGGAACGCTGCTGTCCATTACTCATCGCTGTCTTAACACTTACTGCCGCACTCAGAGACGTCAATTAACTTTAATGAGTACTAATGTCAAAAAAATTCAATGAAATTTAGACCATAGACCCAGAATGAATAGAGACTAGTTTTGATTTGGCACTTTTTGACATTTAGTACTCATTAACGTTAATTGACGTCTCTGAGTGCGGGAGTTAGTCGCCTTGTACGATACCCACGGGAGAGAATGGTGGTGGTGACAATTGTATTCTGCTCTGGATGCCGTCACCACCCGGCATAACATTTACAAGCGCTACGATATTTCTACGTGTCCATAAATTGATAAGATCACATACGTCCATTTTGCTAGCTTAGCTAACATAATTTTTAACTGCACAAGCAATATTGCGTCATGATGTCATTAAAAGTAATGACCCTAAATTCATTAGCGTTAGGAGTTTAATAGAAAACTAACGAATGACGCTCGCAACACGTAATTTTCGCGTGGGGCTTTTAAACGTAACGACACAATCGGTGGATCCACCACATCATCACCATCCTTTTAACGTCCCCATTGATGGAGCACAGGCCTTCCCTGTGGATGGGAAAATCAGAAAGGACCATAAAGGCTTTGATTCTAAGTATTTTTATTTTATATTTCAAAACTTACTTATTCTTAAACGTCGTAAGTGCAACTGTAGGATCGGTTGAATTCATAGGCCCTCAATAAATTTAAAAAAAATTACATCTCAACTGTCAAATCTTTGAAGTTAAGTTAAATCTTTGAGATGTTTTAAAAAATAATGGATGTCAAAGGCATTTACTGTTAGTACTCCTACCATTCAATTTTTAGACATTTTTGAAATATCTCTTAATTTAGCAAGTATTAAATTCTGAAAAAAGTATAATAAATATTAAGGTTTATCATAACTTATTTTTTTGAAATATTGTCAATCACTATTTTTATTTGAACACTATACAAATGTTAGAAAAATTAGTACAAAGAATATGATGAATATGAAGCTCTTGGTTGTATATGCAAGCGTCTTGGTTGGCCGAGCGGTTTAGGCACCTACCCGGATTGCACAGTGGACGCGCGTTAATTTTTGGAGCTTTTCCCAACCACCGTATATTCTTTGTAAAAGTTGTCAATTTCAGCCCAGGGACAATTAGTTACACGATTTCTGATGTTCCCCCAGACACATAGAAACGAATTCCGAGACATGTTTTGCGACGGGCAGAAATAGAACGCAGCGGGTACTAGACGAGCTCCCTGCGTGACGCCCGAACTTGCATCCCGCTCCGCCGCCCAACCTGGATGTATACCTCGCCCGCTCATGCGCACTCGGTTCATTGTTTTAAAACGTAGCTCTGTTGCCCGCCGGACTGAAATAGGTCGGGACTGTCGGCCCGTTCGAACAGACGGTTAACGTTATCGAAAGCCACTCCGAGGTCACTGTCGGAAAATCACGACTTGAGGACGACACCGCGACAATTGAATGTTTTCGCACTCGGTTGGATTGGAGCGGCGCGACGAGCGGTTATTTTCGGATTTTTTCTGAAAAAGTTTGGCCGCGAACGGTTTTTTTTTTAAATAACCCAACAGAACCATAAATTGCGGGTGGAATCACTATTATATCTGTCGGCTAGCACAAATTTGTTGTTGCATTACATACGGTAGACATATATATATACATAAATCACGCCTGTTTATCTCTAAAGGGGTAGGCAGAGGTTAGTTAACACCCACGTTTTGCCAATTACAGTGGGTTTCATGTAAGGTGGTGAGCTTATTACCTTACATTGAGTGCGTAAGCAACAGTATATTGCTTGGTGGTATAAGAGAAACGCTGCTATCCATTACCTTCTCATCGTTGTCTTACCCTTAGTCGCCTTGTGCGACACCCGCGGGAGAGATTGAGGGTGATGACAATAGTATTCTGCTCTGTCACCACACGGCAAATTTTGAAAGTACCGTAACAGAAACATAAATTGTGGTTGGAATCACCATTTACATCTGTCGACTGACACAAATTTGTTGTCAGATTCAAGATTACATACGGAAGAAATTACATATTACTCAACTTGCTTCGTTATAACACAGGAAAGTGTAATAAAGGGCCACATTTAGATCCGACCTCAAGTGGTCGCGGTAATTGCTATGCCTCCATAATCCCTTAGGCAATCTCGTCGACGCCAAAGATATGACGCTACGCTTACTTAAATCCAAGGCTCCAATGCTCTTGTTCGGGTAAATATTGAAAGGGACTCGATACGGTTTGTATTTGCACGTTTGCTGAAACAGTTATCTATAATATATGTTTTACTTTTGACTGTCTTTAAATTTTTATTAAAGGGATTATAAAAATTTGTTTTTTTTATGTAAGTTGAATTGGTACTAATATAATGTTAGAAATATTATTCATTAATACAAATAATCATGTCACTGATTTGACTCCAGGAATACTCGATTGTGTCAAACGTTATTATATGTCCTAACTTAACGTCTTCAATTTCGAGAGTTATTTTCAAAAGAGGACTTTCTAATTTTATTACCTCAATGGTTGAAGAAATAACTTTAATGTTTCAATATTCCGTGTGGGGACTGCAGAACAGAAAACAATAATTGACCCCCCACCATCTGTCTCGCGTTTGTCATACAAGCATACCAGGCGACTAACGGTTAACTACGACTAGGATTACTAAACTTAAGACATGGTGAGTAATGGACAGCTGCGTTCCTATTGTACCTACCACCTAACAAAATATATTCTGCGATTAATTAGCGTGCCCGATAAGATGAAAATAAGTGCGCCACCACGTGTTAATTCACATCTGCCTACATCTGCCTCTGTCTGCATATAGGCGTGATTTTGTTTAGTCTTATGTCTGATTTCCAGAGAGCAGCCAATCTAGCGACCACTCCCATTATTCCTTTCCTTTCATTTGCATTTTCCCTTGTGGGGAATATAATTCTCATTTTTTGCCTCGCGACTTAATTTACGGAAGGAGACTTATTTATGGACTTCGAAGTTAATTTACAAATCTGCTGTCTCTTCGAATCATCGTTTTCGAATTAACTTACAATAAATTGTATTATTATTTATGTCTAAAATCATTCCTCAATGTAATGACGAAAACTCCTTTATCTTCATTTCTAAATTTGGAACTTTTAAAATATCTCGCTGCAGCAAGAGTGTTATCATGAGGAAAACGTGAAAATAATTAATTTTTATTATCTTTGTTATCTCGTTACGTTTTTAATGTATTCAGCAAAAGTAGACCTGCAATGTTTGGCTTGCCAAAAGTGGTGGTAGCAAATATGAGGGTTGGTTCGTAGTATGCGGCTGTAGTTGTTTTAACGTGCGATAAATAAAAAATATCACTTGCCGTTGCCAAACGTCGGTTCTTTCAAGCGTCATATTCATGGATCTGTTACGGTACATGTCGGTAGCCTCATCCGCCCATTGGCAGGAGTTGATGCCAGTAAAATTCGACCAGCCCATGTAGACCTACGGCAGTTCATTGGCTTTCTTATCTCAATTAGTTTTTGTGAACCACCACCGGGGGCAGGGAAGCTCTATGTACGCTGGTAGGTGTTTAGTTGGCACCCGGGGCTAGTTCTGCCTGCCTCGATTAATGTTTTGTTAACACGGCTCTGTTGCTGACCCTACCTGCTAAATAGGCACGAGAGTTTATCGATAAATGATCATGCTGCGCCGGCCAATACATCATCCTTGCGAATAGAGTGCCAATGCACACAAACAGTTGGTACTTTAATTAAACATCTCAGATGCTTTGATGACTTGACACAAAGTCTACATGTGTAACCTTGTAATGATTGAGGGGGCGCGTTTATACATTTGAAGCGCGTAAAGCTTTATTTAACTATACGTATCTCTCGTCGTATCATTGATAGGTAGAAAAGTTGTTCGAGTAAACTTTGAAGAGAATGTTTCTTAACACGATCACTGAAAACAGAAAATAACCCACATTTATGTTAGTAGCAACACCAACTCACTCCAGCATAATAAAAATCTAATAAAATCAGTCAAACATAACATTATCATCATCATCATCATCCACTTGCCCTTATCCCATTACCACTTGGGGTCGGCGAAGTATGTTTTTAAATGAATTTCGTTTCCTCTCAGATGACATTAATATCCTGCCAAAACCTTCTTTTAGTTGGCCAGCAATAGGCTGTATCCAAAAGGGCACCTAGCACATAAAATCTTCAAAGATTTTCGTAAAGATTTGAACGGATAACCACACGCCAATCTTCATTTGCCCACTCGGAAGTACTGCAACTCATTCAATTACCCTGTTCGTCCAATTTGTTAACATTTTACTATCCGAATGTTTAGCGCGTGCTGAACTGCTATGACAGGCCGTTTACATCGCTTAGTTAATTATGGTGGGCCGGTAAATGGGCGATGGCACGAAAGTTAGAGGTTGTCCTGCAGGGGAAAGGGGGTGACACACTCCCACTCGTTTATGATGCTACAGATAAGGACGCTTGGCCTACGAGCAATAAATACTGTGCGGTACTCTCCAATATTAATTTGGAGAATTGTTGGACAAATAAAAACGCCGGCAATAACATATTTAATTGAACACACGAAAATTCCGGAATGTTTAACGATCGACGGTGTGGAGGTTTGTAACACGTACGTTTACGACTGACAACGCTTGCGGTTTCCTTTGCGTCTAATTCAAATTTACAATCCGGGACGCCTCGGCTCCAATATAAATTCCTTTCTGGAACGCAACAACTCTATAAACATTGGTTTGTCCGCGGCAACGCGACGGTCACGCGACATAATTTGCGTCCACGTGCAATTTAAAAATAAAATTCGCGATCATAACCCTTACCTCACATTCCTGGCGGGCGGTTCTTGCCACCTCGTCTCATGACGTCCGTTCTACGTCTATGTGGTCGCCGTGACGATGACGCGCGTCGACCACAATCCAAGCTTCTAGTGACGCAGCTTCCACATCTTGACCTATTATTAGAGCGCGTTCAACATTTTCATCAATAATCGTGTCACATCCAGTGCCGGTTGCCGAATTAAAAGCTGGATCCCGCCGAATCGAGAAATCCACTTAGGGCGGCCAATTTTAGTTGAAAACTAACGCAGATCCGAATCGTTTCGTTTGTTAGGCAGGTCCGCTAGATTGGATCTGACGTTAGATAGGATTGGGTCTCTGCGGTTCGCTTTACCTCTGCGGGCTGATCGTACCGGGATTAAGATAAACTTACAGTGTCCCATTTGGAGAGTAATGTCAATGCACTCGGTGGGTTTGTTGTGTTTTAATTTAAATCTGGTACTATAATTTTGCTAAAGTCCGAAACAAGAATATTAGCAAATAACATCATGTTCCAAAACTTCTATAAAATAAAACTCCAGATATAATTAATATGCATTACATAGTTGTTTTGCCTTTTTTGTTGTTCTGTACCTAATCTTATTATCTACATCCTGATCAAAAGCATTATTGATGCTGCTATTGAAATTAAAATATCAGCCATGGCGGTATTGTGTGAGTGTTTTTACACCTTTGCTTACCTCTTCGGGGTTAAACAGGTGTGCTTTTTATGTATTATAATTATAATAATACTTTATTTAAGTATATTAACTTCGACATATTTTATATTGCCTCTTTTCATTAGTATTATTTTATGTGAAGTAAGTTATTGTTGATTAGCAAATTAATATTTGCTTTATAAGCAGAATAATAAATTCTAGTATTACTATAAGCTAATTAGTTATTACATACATGGAACTAAATTAAGATAAACAAATATTTACATGATTTTCCTTACACAGTTATTTGCTTCCTGCATCGAATGGACAAATCAAATTTGACCTACATATGCACAATTAGAATACATTTTGCTTTAGTATAGAATGGACATAAGAGGATTAGGGCTGAGTGGTGTGTCCTTCATACAGTTGAATATTATTATGATATTTAAGTCACTGGCACAGTTCCTTGTCTTGCTTACTTGCTTATTATAATATTGCTGTTTCTAATTTAAGTGGCTTCAACTTGGGTAGATATTATATTTATTGATTTATCTTTACATAAATTGACTTGGCTTTCAATGTAACCTTCCACAAGACATTTTCCATTTTCACGTTTCGTTACGTTATTCATTGTACGGCGTGAACGTTGAGTGCCTTTAACGTGAGACCTGTAATTTTATTAATTAGTTCATCAAGTACGCCGATAGATGCCACTTTACTTAACACTTAGTCGTCAGTAAATGTGTAGCGTTTGCTTTTATTATGCGTTCTTTTTTAACCGTTATTAATAAGAATAATTTCCGTGTTTTTGATTAAAAATAATTAACAGCGTTTAACACGTATTTTGATAAATAAGTGTTATATCAGATGCCGTCATTGTCACACAGTATAGACAAAAAAGAGACATCATAAGATTTAATCACTTTTGTAATAACACCGTCAATGTATGTGCTTTTCTATGTGAGCTGTAATTTGCCTTGGCTTAAAAATAACACCCGGATTTCAAGTCGGTAAGTTTGTTGCTTACTGGATAAGATAAGGATAAATACATAAATATGTCTGAAAGTGGCGTCAGTGACAGAAAAGTTAAAGAGAGCCGTTTAGCTTGGTATAGACATGTTATGAGACGGGATGCCATGAATGTGACTGAAAAAGTTATGACATGAATATTGATGGAGATCCAAAAAGAGGTATACTACTGAATAAATTGATGGATTGTGTGAGGTATGAAATGTGGAGAAGGAAGACTGACTTGCGGTGACCCCAATTAGGATGGGGTAAGTGATGATGAGGAATTTCTTTGCTTACTATCCACCGTTTTATTCCAAAAGTTCCAACGCATTAGCACCTACCAAATTGTGGCACGGAAACACATTCAAAATTGCCTTCTAATGCAAGGGGATTCGCACGTCAAACAAAAACCTTTTCACATGGCCGCCTTTCCCGATAGCGTATTATCGATATCTCATCGAGTTGTCTGTAACTGCTGCCGTTACGGGTCGCGCCGTTATATAAAGGACCGGTCCTGAAACTATATTTTATTACAATAGTTCTATCACAGCCCTTCTTGGAACCTTTGGGAGTATAGAATCTAGGTTTTTCCTATCGCCTTGAAGCTTAATGAAGTAGAAGTTCTTGTTATATGTCACACGTCTAGGTAAAGATTAGAACATCTCTCAAAATATTGCTTTATTTCAGGAACAGACAATGGTGTTTAATGAAAAAATAAAGCAAAGATGTTTAATTTAATGGTTTCCTATTTGAACGATTCTTAAACCTCACTTACAGTGCCATCTATATTTTATTGATAGAAGTTTTTACAGAGGTACCTTTGGATGTAAGGTGGTTTTTGGCACAGATTAATAATCGCCAATATTAGGTTTTTATTATTTCGTGTGCTGCTGAGACGAAAACTCGAATTCTATAGGACTTGTAACCTAAGTGTAGGTTTACGGGATGATACATTATCTATCTAAGCGAACGATATTATCTTTAAATACATGAAGTAGGCTTCGGATGTCATCCATTGCAAATTTCTAGAGAAATATACTATCGATTCTTTCCCACGGTGACTTATCCTCAACCCATTGAGACGAATTCCGTGTTACATTTCCACTTGGTGAGGTTATAAAAGCAAAAATTTCTATAAATATTTTCTCTGACAACATCTACTCGAACATCTCACGGAGATATATATTTCTGCGACATCAGCTATCCGTTCGTATCTGGATCCCTTGTTGGAGTACTATTGGACACAGACCTTTGTAATATAGCATTGTGCTCTAACGAAGCATAAAGTGTAGGTATCTTGACGGTTCAACGAACTTTGATACTGTTTGCTCTGTCTTAAATTGTTCTGTTCTGAACTGTGTCAAGAAAATATGGAATTGACATCCAACTCGGTCAAACATTCACAGTCGTACAAATCATACGCCATAGGCAAAATAATGGTATTGTAAAAGTGACTAATCTTTTCATTGGAACTCAACTAATTATTCGTATAGAGAGTAATGTTTCGATAAACATCTGGTAACTCACCACGGTGGTACAAATCTATAGACATATGTTTCGTTTGTACCTACATACATACAGAAATCACGCTTATTTAATCCCGAAAACAGAGGTAAATTAACACCCACGTTTTGTCAAATTAGATCTCATGAAATAGGGGGCGAGGGCGAGCCTATTGCCATCTGTTGGACATACATCGCATTATGTAATGTAGGTACTTGTAGTATAAGAGGAACGCTGCAGCCCGTTACTCGTCGTTGAAAAAAAAATCTACGAGCTCGCACGACGCATCGCAATAACTTGCAAATTGATTCGCATCGCGTATTATTTCAATTTCGTACTGCTTTGTTTCTTTTTCCTGTTTCTTCCTTGCCGCACCAATTCGTCGTTATGTGTGCAAGCACTAAACCCTTAGTCGCCTTGTACGACACCCGCGGGAGCAAACGCGCCCAGTAACTTCCATTCGCATACTCCACTTCCCGTTCACATTTATTATTCAGCAATATAGTTTCCGACACTCATATAGCCCAAACAAAATTACAAAAAAAAACCCTCTTGTTATCCATACGAAATGGAATTAGGAATACTAGGCTCCCATAACGGTTCAGAGGCCGGCGTCTGATTAAACCCACAGTGTAACGAAGATAGAAAAGGTTAAAGGATTCTGCGGGACGGTATTAGACTCTCTCGCCTCAACTTTTATTCCCGAAGTAAAATCGATCCTTTCAACTGTCGATTGCTTTGTTATCGTTTCATTTTTGATGTTATTCCATTATCGCCTCTTGTTTCATGCCTCTTCTGAACAAACACCTTTTTAGGAACTAGCTTTATATATTTTTTTAATAATATCTATAGAGAATACCCATAGGCCCACCCTAAAAATGGTTGGTGTCAGGCAGGCGGCTGTCTGTAACACCTCAGCCAAATCCTTGAGCAGCATGGATTGGAATGTTGTCATCCCAATCACACTCCGTTCATCGGTCTTTCGACATGGTCCTTTTCATCACTTTCTATATCATCACTAGCACCTTTCCGGTGCCACGGAAGATATGCATCAAAGTCAGACTGAAAGGCTTGATGACGTCTGACTTATAAGAATGAAAGAAAAAACATACTGCGCCGCCGACCCCAGATAAACAGGGGCCTTACCACCAACTCTAAACGCGACTCAATTTCCACTGTTAAAGTGAGACAACGCTATAAGCAGAGTAGAGCGGCGTCCCGTTTCGTCACCCGCGTTTGGATCGCATTAATACTTCATGTTACGGCCACAGGGCAGAATGACGAAGTAGAGACTACTGAACTATTCAGTGCTTAGTGTGTGTCCTGGTGCACCATCACTGCCATTAGAGTTCGTGGTGAATGGCAATAGGCTGGGCCACCATTACATGGGATCTGATATTGCTATGAGCTTGCGAAACGCAGGTGTTAAAACACGCACCCTTTATGGGACAAAGGCGTGATTTATGTAACTATGTAGGTATGTATGATTTAATCTTGCGACAACTCTGTATGTATCGGAAACCTAATATATTTACGCACAAACAACGCTCCGTCCAAACGTTGACCCGCGGCTTGGCTTCACTTTACACGTGAAATTGGTCACACTATGCGCCATTGTATTGTGCCAACCGAGGTAACGTTAGATCCACAACAAATCATTTTCGCCCCGGGAGTATTGTGTTACCTACCCGAAAAACATAGGCAGGAACAATGGACGATGGTGTGAGTCTGGTTACTTGACACACCACCTACGCTTTAATTCTCGTTCTTGGCAATGTAGTGATCGCTTCTGCCATTATTTTGTTCTAATTGTTTAACCAAAGAGTTGCTAGAGAAGAGAGCGCTTGTAACCGTTTAGTGACTATAAATCTTCTTCTTCTCCCTGCTCTGTTCCCAGTCTATCTGGAGTCGGTGCAGTATGTTTCCTTTTCCATTCATATCGGTCAGACTTCATCAAGCCATAAACTCCCTTTTGATTCATATCATCCATCACACCGTCAATAAAGGTGCTAGTAATGAATGAATGTATAGAAAAGAGATGGAAAAAACCATGTCGAGAGATCGAGTGACTACAAATAAATATATAAGTTCGTATGTTTAAAAAACAATAGGTTTAATGTAGAATTCCTTTTAAACTTGGAGGAATCACCAAGGTCGAATTTGACTTGATACTAGATTTTTAAAGAATTTGCGAATTTTTTAGCACTGCCCGAGTCAGATCTTGTAATAACAATTATAGTTATAGATAATGGAAACCTTCCAGAATAATGTTCTTTTTCGTTACAATAATATATACTTATCATTGAAGAAGTAATATAAATAAAAGTATATCCCTATCCTTCTTACACGCGTTCCCCGTTAATGTATCTTCAGGCTGTCGGCGTACTCATCGGCAAAGTGTCTCCCGTATTGGATACAGGGACTGGGAGGATCATATATTACTTTTTATCGGCCCGTAGTGAGGCGAATCAAGTACCTTTATTGGGTCAACACGGGCGAACGTTATTTTTTATGGGCTGATTCATATTTATACGATGGTGATACAATTATAGCGAGTTTAGTTTAAGTGCGGGACTTTTTTTGTTTATTATTTTCGACTTTCCTTCCTTATGTGCCGTCGTTATACACGAGAGATGTAGGTCCTCATCTTCTTGCCCTGTTCCCAGGCTATCTGGGGTCGGCGCAGTATGTTTCCTCTTCCATTATTATTGGTCAGACGTCATCAAGTCATCCGCTCACTTTTGATTTATATCATCCATCACACCAGAAAGGTGATAGTGATGTGAGTGGCTGAGAGATCAATAAACGTAGAGAGTGATTGGGATGACAACATTTTTATAGGTATAGGCTTTTGATTGAGCAAAAGCTTTTGGCTTAGATTTTCAGATGGTCGCTTGCACCAACATCTTTGGGTAAGCTCTTGTTGATGGTTTCTCCTTCAGTTGCCCCATGTCGCTTATTGATATAGACCGGGCAATCTCCATTAGTCATTTTTTTTTAAATTTTTTCAAAATTTTGTGCTAAGCGCCAATGGAATATGGAATGTATTTTGTAAAGACAGCGTACTTTATAATTATTCCCAGTGTTAGTATAGTATATTTAGTTTACGTTCCGTAAAATAGTTTCTTATATATTTGGGTTAACAATCCATAAACGTAAATATATTATTAGTCATACTGCTTATTTTGTGGATTGCGCAGACCTAGCAACGTACAGACTGTACATTGGAATTATGACTAACAATATACACAAAATAAATATTCGAAACCACTTACTTGGTCTCTGCATTTGTTTTGTGCGACACACTTAATTTATTTGTCTGGCGGAATATTAAAATAACATGAAGATAGGTCAACTGTACTATTTTTCACACCTGAATAATGCATGCGAACGCGATTCTACGTATAGTTGGTGTTGCTACACATTGTTTCGTGGTCTAGAACATTTTAATAATTGCATTTTCATTTTAAAAGCTGTATAGTGGTACTTTTGCTCACGCAAATATACTTCAATATTTGCGTGAGCAAAAGTACACTCACTGCGCGTGGAATTTCCAATTTTAAGTTAGTAATTATTCAAAGTTCAATACCAGTAGCTATATTATTACCATTTGAGATCTGCGCATTTTAACCATAGTTATTAAACATACCATACATAATTATCACGCCAGAATGGCTAATGGCGACTTGTAGGCGTTAATGTATTAAATATTAAAATGTTAATGTATTAATAGTCACAATTCGCCAAGTTGGTATAGTCCCATGTAATAGGGGGCGACCTCATTGCCAACCATTGGGCACGTTAAATATAAAACCTCATTTAACATGGTCCATTACTACCACGCCTTTCTCCCATCCAGCAGGCAGGCAGAGATCACTTCCTTACTTACATTTTACTACAGTCCTTACATTTCATATTTTAAGCTGACTTGGGTTTTAAACCCTTTGTATATTAATTGGATGCCAAAGCACAGATTCATTACAGTCACAGTTTAGTTTTGAATAGAAATATGGATATTACATTCAGCCAGAATGCCACTTTTGACAACCGCTAGTTGCTATCGCCATTTTAATTGAACATGTGACAGCCCTGTAGTCACGTGACAGACAACGGGCGCCTGAATAACTGATGGAGCGTCACACTCACACCACGTCTTGAAATAGAACGTCGATAGTGAACAACCAAGGATGAACTCCATAAGAATAAATACCCCACATCACTTACTCAAATATATATTATTATGTAAACGGACTGCGAACCAATAAAGTAATGTGGGTTATTCTTTCCTTGCTTTTTTCTGTTGGCCTGCCGCTTCTGGACGTTTTGCGCTCTATGGCAAATTGTTATTATTACGTTTATGAGTGTTTTTGTATCGGTATGTTTATTGACAATGACTATGGGAGTTATGGATGAATGAGTTTGTTGTTTTTTGTCAATCTAAGCGCGTGTGTGTTGTCTTCAGTTCATTAACTACGGTTGGGCGTATCATTAGGCTTCGTGTGTACCAAATGTGCCAAATTTTCTTGCGCTTTACATAAGGTGAACAATCGATTGGAGATATTTAACAATTTTTATATTGTTGATGTACTTATCATTGTACAGTTGATAAAATTGCCGAGTAAAAGTTGATACATTTGAAATTAAAAGGACAACTATTGGATTTGTCGGAAGTTACTTTTGACCAGATATCTACCACTTTTTGGGATTTTCTTCTTCCTTTCATGAATGTCAACGTACAGAATTATAATAGTCTATTATCTACATTAGAGAAGGGATGGTCGAATTTCAACAAAACTCGATACATTTCATAAATATAATAGACAGTTTTATATTTTGTTACCAAAAACATCGATATTTTATAGATGTCGATGTTTTTCAATCGATATTTTTATAGTCGATCGATGCTTTTGGTTCGATGTTAACATCGATTATTTTCTAATATCAATCATCCCTACATTAGAGACTACCGTGTAGATGTCAGGTTGTAAGTGTCTGACACCACAAAAAAAACGAATTACAAAATAATTGTATTACCAATGCTCTCTAATCCATTACATCGAAATTGGCCTTGGTGGGTCGTGCCGTGTTGACTGGGGTCAGGGTTGCGTGCGACGTAATGTTATTTCTCGATATGTGCACCAGTGGCGTGGCGTGAAAAAAAAAGTTAGGCAAGCCACAGTAAAAATTAGGACCCACAAAAAATTGGTACTCGCAGATACGATTACGCTCGACTTTGCGGTTATGAGCGCCAAAATTATTGTTAAAATAGTTTTCTATTCTACTATTTCCAAATTCATGCAACGCTAAACAACTACGCATATGTTTCTCACTTTGAACATGTTTTTAGCAGAGTTTGATAAATTATTAACATCAGAAAATCCCGTTCGATTCCAAACGCTGCTTGAATCAGAAAACAAAAGACACGGAAAACAAAACATTTTATTTAATAAACAACTGCCTGTAAGCCAACTATATTTAACATAAAGAGAACTGGAAATGCTTGAAAAAACCGTCTTTACGCTTGTAATCTATTGACATATTTGGACGAGCTCGACCTAACTGTATGACATATTTTTTATTTTCAAAGGACAACTTTGAAAACTGCTTTCCTTCACTTAGCAAGAAATCGGTAAGGCAACAATCTATGTGCATCAAAGCGGCCATTATTGTGCCGAGAGAGAATAAACCAAAATAAATAAAAACTAAAACCTACCAATTAAATCCCTGCAGAGCTACACAATTCACAAAATCACAATACACCTTTAAAACCAACAACACAGGTTAGTAAAATTTTACTATTTCACTGAATTACTGCTAAAAATACAATAAAACTAATTAATTACGTTATGTTTATGTGAGTGCAAGCCAACGTCTGTGGGCATGACAGAAGCCGTCATGAGTATTTCTCAGCAAGGCCAGAAAGAGATATCATTATACAAACAAAAGCCGTGTTAAAAAGGGAAGGACGATTCAACCCGGTCCGGAGCGGCTTGTTGGAGCGGCGCCGACCGCGATATTGAGTGCAGTTCAGTGCAGTGAAATTCCGCTTTTATGGCTATTGTAATAAGATCTAAAATATTTACTTTTGACGGACTTGTTTTCGTGGTAGTTTATTACTAATGTGTGCGTGAGTCGTAGTGTATCGATGCATAAGCGCGTAGGCTGCCGAAATGCCGGCTTGATGCCGGCTTGTAGGCAATCTTTAGGTACTATTTCTCGTTGCGTGCGCCTGACAAGACTACGCTTGTCTGTGTGCGTGCTGTAGTAGGCGTTCATAACTCGATATTTAGCGAGTTAGTTGAAGGAATCTAGAGAGCGGGAGCGAATTGTATGTACCTGTGTTGCATATTGTTTCGCGCGCTTTTAATACTGTTATGATAAGATTTTATTGGTGGATTTTTTTTATTTGTTTATAAAATGGTATTGTACTTGCATTATGGTAATGATTTTTTATGCTCGCTCGTTTGGTACGGCTGTTGGGAATCGGGTTATATGGACGCTCCGCCACTGATGTGCACGCACTTCATTTGTTGTGTCCTGCGCAATTGATAGGAGGTGGAATGTTTATTATTTGATTTAGTTACAATATGTATAATGATGAGGGTAAGGAGCTCGCTAGCTCGGCGGCATAGCGCGCTCGGCCTGCGATTGCGTAAACTAAGCAATGACGCTAAGGCCGGCCATTGGATGGGTGACCAAAAATTTACCATCTCGAGTTCCTTCGTGCTTCGCAAGGCACGTTAAGCTGTTGGTCCCGGCTCGTCGTTAATACCAACCAACCCGCACTGGGCTAGCGTGGTGGATTATGGCCCAATCTCTCTATATTCTTCCATCTATACGGACAATAAAGGGCTGGTGATGATGATGATGATGACAATATGTATTTAGTTTGAAAGAAGACGCGTAAGGACAAGAATTGATAAAGGGATGCTCGTTTTGATTACGTAGACAAGGATGAATAAAAGAAAAATTACAAAAGGGATTCATATGTCTGAAGTGAATGGAATAGGAAAAGAATAGGCCAGCCCCGAGTTGTAAAAGCCGACTAAGGGGGATTGCCCGGTGCAGACCAATGAGCACCTTGGCACCCAAGGCACCCGAATGATGGAGGGCAAACCACCAACAACACCATACCCAAAGAGGGTTGGTATCAGGCAGGCGGCCGGCTGTAAAACCTAAGCTAAAACTTTGAGCAGCATAGATTGGAATGTTGTCATTTCTATAACCCTCTCCGTTCGTCGATCTCTCGACATGGTCCGTTCTGTCTCTTTTCTATACTTTCATTCATCACTAGCACCTTTACGGCGTGATGGATGATATGAATCAAAAGGGAGTGGATGGTTTGATGACGTCTGACCGATATGAATAGAAGAGGAAACATACTGCGCCGACCCCAGATAGACTGGGAACAGGGCAGGGAGAAGAAGATGTCTGAAGTGAATGGAGCAAACTCGGAATTATTATATTAAAATTGAAATTCTGAATTTCGGATATTTTATAATAGAATTGAATTTGAATGTACATAAGTATATTAGAATAGGCTAAGACAAGAGTGCAGAAAGTTTTGAACTGACGCCAAGGATTCAAAAAAAGAGGAAAAAAGTAAAAAATCTAACACCTTTTATTTTTTTAAATTCAATTTAAGTAAGGCATGTGTGCCTTACCTATAAATTGAATTAAAATTTTTAAAAATCAATGCATAATTGATTTTTTAAATTTTAAAAAAGTGGGGTCAATAGATGTTGTCTGATGATGACGATGATTGGCACGTGTGAAGGTTATGATTTGATTTTTATTTACACTCATTACATACATAAACCACACCTATATCCCCGGCAGAGGTGAATTAACGTCCAGTTTAATTAAACATTAATAAATCTTTTTGTTAAAAATAGTATTCAAGTTCATTGACCACACACGACACAGTACATTTATATGCTACAGAATACTTAATCGCAAATGACATTTTCCATGAATCAGACGATTAGTTAGTACAGAATCCCGTTCGCTACGTCCGGTGTGTACGCGATATGACTTCGATCAGTGCATTCAATATGGACGGGAGGTCGCGTTGGCTGGGCGAGCCACACCTTTAATGTCAGCATAATAGAAAAGGACAGCTGGTAGTCGCAGCAAATTCAGAGATTGCGTAGCACGCTAGCAGTGGTGCCTATACGAAAATGCAGCAACTGAACATAAAACATAAAATATTTGCCGTGTGGTGACGGCAGAGCAGAATACAATTGTCACCACCCCCATCTCTCCTGGGGGTGTCGTACAAGGCATTTCTCTCATACCACCTAGCAATATAAATTTGTACTGCGATTTATGTGCCCGATATATGGCAATAGGCTCGCCACCTGTTACACGGGACCGAACATAATTGGCGAAAAGTGGGTGCTAATTCACCTCTGCCTACCCCTTCGGGGATATAGGCGTGATTTATGTATGTATGTATGAACATAAAACTTACGGAAATCACAGCACTTACATCTATACTAATATTATAAAGTTGAAGAGTTTGTTTGTTTGGTTGGTTGAACGCGCTTATCTCAGTAACTACTGAATGAATAGTCCGTAGTAACCGACATTAAGGCGAGCGAAGCCGCGGCCGACCACTAGTAATTAATAAACACAGGCTAAGCAGGCTTTAATCCGAAGACAAACAGGTCAGAAATACTACTAACCATAGGTACCTACACAATTTTCATTAATTTTTCTTACACAATTGTAAGAACAATTCATCACCATTTCCCCACTGCTGCCCGACTAGCATGACCACCGAAACACGATATGATATAGCCGTTTATCGCGTAAAAATCATTGGCTTTTCGACAGTTCAAAGCGATAAATGGCTATATATTTATTATACAGCCTAATTCAATTATTCCATTCAAGCTTATTCTAGTGTTAAAATCCAATGATTTTTACTGTTCAATGCGATAAATTGCTATATCATATCGTGTATTGGTAGTCATGCTAGCCGGGCTGGGGCACTAGCCTTGCCTATGGATAAATAATATCTAAGGCTTCCAAGAATGGGCCATACATAACCCTCCTTGGGGGTACAGTGCGGATTGTGGGTAATTTAAAGTTTAAATAAGGAACATAAGTAACAGGCTGAATTGAAAAACTTTTCTGAAACACCGAGGAGTTGGAGATAATTTTGTCGCCCATACTGGCCATTGCGGAAGTTTAACTCAAAAATTACAATGTTTGTTTATCCAACGGCAGAAGCTAAATCATTTAGTGGCACCGTTTTCGCCCAATCGTCAGGTTAATTTTGTTGCTTCCGTATGTTTTATTGGGCGGGCTATTTTACAACAATGTTGTGTGTGTGTGTTTTTCGTCCTCACAACAGTCGTTCGCTGATTTATCGACAGTAAACCGCTTTTCGTTCGTGTTTTATCCGTGGAGTGTAAGCAAAAATAAATTTGTTTATACACCGGTGGAAGTGTTTCCAATAAAAGTTTTATTTGCCCATAGTATAATAAGATATGCGAACAAGGCACGAAAGCTGAATAGGAAAGCTGTGTTCTCTACACTCTTAGTTAATATCGTCTAAGCCACCTCAACATTGTACAGGTTGTTTTGTTATTGTATTGTAATAACGCGAGAGGGCAGTCTGTATCCAACTATCCAATCTACCCTGGATTCTGTTCAATATTCTTCTTTTTTTTTTCTTTTTTTAGTTATTGATAAAATCAACAGCGTTCCATGTTAATAAAACAAGTTTACATGATACATGTTATAGTAAGGCCAATTAAAGGTTTCCCTGAAACTACTAAAATAATAGGTACTTAACATTAAAACATAACACAGAAGATACAAAACCCTATAACTCGTTAATTGCTATAAGTAATGTATTTCTATCCTATATTAATTATTTCAATGAAATAATTATTTCGTCTCGAAACGGTACGGAAATGTACACTTATCCAAGTCTATTTAAATAAAGTTTATTTTTAATTTTTTTTTTAGTTTGAGTTCAATTTTCGGCTATCAAAACAGTATCAAAAATTCTATCTGGAGGTACATACTTCAAAGGTAAGAATTATTAAACAATTTAAGAATTATATTGATTTTATACAGGTATATAGATCAAAGATGTAACAGCAAATAACAAATCCTTAGGAGAGCAGAGTGAAATACTACCTGCCATCACTAAAAACAATAAACACAACCGAAACCTGGCCCAAGCAGTGGCTTGTGCGGCGGCGCGAAACTGTTCATAGTATGAGATTATTACACTAAAACATACCTCATAATTAAGTATTATTTACTCATTAGAGTTAGAAGACGACTTGCTATTTTGGATTTAAATTTCTGTTTACTGTTAAAGAACAAATCGATTGTCTTTAAGAATGTATTATAATTACATGGTAATCTAATTAAAGGTGCATTACGAGCATATTTTGTTTTCCTTCGGGGTATGTGAAACAGTGGCTGCGGATGACGGCGATTACGCTTAGGAGGTATCTTATATGAGATGGTTTCAACTAGCTCACGGCAGTCTACACGACTATACAACACATCGTGAAGGAAACTCATATCATGAGAAAATGTCTAGTTCCTATGGTCAGTAGGTTATACTCACCACAGTCTTGCTGGTAGTTATGGCGGTTGTTTGGTCTAAAGTTACGAAAATTTTAATGTTTTATCAATTTTATTTGTACCTTTTCCAATTTTTGAATATGAGTGTTATATTGCGGAGACCATACAGGACTAGCATATTCCATATGACTACGAACGTAAGCAAAGTATAATTTTTTTAACGTATCAAAATTTCTAAACGGAAACGAAAGAAAAATAAATTTCCCAAAGCTTCCTTACGGTCTACGGTCTCACATTTTCTTCTTGACACTTTTTCAAAACTTATGACATTTATTTTTCTCTGAAGTATTATATTTCGAAACATTTAATTAAACTTATAAATAAAACAAGCATAAAACTTCGTTAAAAATGCTGAAACCATAATCGAAATCTGGATTTCACATCAAATTATCAAATCCACAGATTTCTTTGAAATAGTCTTAATGGTGAAACACGCTCACGATTTAAAACATTTTCTATAAATGTTTAAAAGAGACTGGAGGTAATATTATAACGAACTGATGTATTGTGTGTATTGTAATTAATTGATCAGATTCTATTTACGACTATATCTACTTTAAATTTCGTTAAGTCACTTACAAAATTACAGAAAGTTGTATGACCTAATGACCGACGACCGTACAGGTGATTGGTAGATACAACAGACATACATACAGGAAAAAGTAGACACACGTACGTCCGGTGAAAAGGAAGACAGCTAGAAGGGGCATAAGCTGATTAGACATCGTTAATGCTGCCAAGGTAGCATGTTTCGTGGATTTTACTCTCATAAACCATTTAATACCAACGTTTTTATTAGTTCCGTCAAACGTTCCAATTTTGACCTTATGACGATCCGACAATTCAAAATGGAGTTAAAGTTTCTGCAAACGTATATAAAACTGAGACAATTCCGTGCAAGGCATAACTGATATTTTAGTGCCACTAAACTTTTAAAAACTTTTCTGCTTCTATCCCCAGTAGAACTTACACTATAAGTGACTTACGAAAATCGTTGTTACATTACGCTTATTAGAATTCGATACCTATCTCCTATAATGGAACAATAGTAGCCACCGTTGATTGATGAAATAAAAACCAACTCTAGTACTCCAAATGCTAGTCATTCATCAATGTCTCATAGCTCTCGGCACCGTATACAAGCAACTCACAGGTGAACCTAAAACAGTGTGACTCACGCTTAGTATAGTCAAAATTATAGACTGAACGTATTACTGAATTAGTAATGGATTTGTCAATTATGATATTGAAGTTTGATGGATAGCCGCGTGGTGACGGTAGAGCAGATATATCATTTAATATGCGAGAAGACTAATGAAAGGATTGAGCGATGCAACAGAGATGAGGATGTTAAGGTATACCAGTAGAGGAACAAAGACAAGATTAGGAATAAGTATAGAGGAAACACGAAAATAGCACCGGGGACAGAAAAGCTGAAATGAAGTTCACTGTCCTGGTATGAATATGTAATGAGAATAGATGAAGACCATGTGAGCAAAAGACTAATGCAAATGGACGTAGATTGAAGTGAAGTAGGTAAAGAGGAAGAGGACCACTTCATAAAAATGTACGAATTTTGTGAAAGATGATATGACTTACAAAGGAGTGCATGATAATAAGACAGCGGATTTTTATACTTCCATACATCTCGGGATGTGTAACTACGCCTATCCGAGATAACCTGGAAACAGATTACACAGGCGAATGATGAGCAATTACGATTTTAATTCATCTGATTCCCGACAGTAGCATTGCAAACAACATTAACAAAATTGATTATTTTAATGCTGACTCTAGAATAATTTTGCCCTATAAAGTTTTGTGACACGTAATAGTTTGTTCAACTAAGGTTATCTAACGGAGAAATGTTGAATAAATTTCGCTGCTCGCCAACGCCAAGTTCGCGTACCACAATGCAAAATGCTTGAGTGTATTTATAAAATTATCTAAAGTTCATTCATTTGTTTTGTAAATAAATATTGCAAGTTGAACGAACGGTGCTGTAAACTATGAGGGTGTTTATAAATGTGGTTTATTTTTCGTTTACCAATTGGAACTCTTAATATTTAACTCACCGATGATAAAAAAGGCTTATCATTTTAATATTCACTTAGCTATTATCGTATGGAGGTGCTTGCCTATAGGCGATTGAGTAATTGACTAGATAACGTCTAAAGTTCTGTTGATAATAATAAATACGCTGATACAAATCCTACAAATGTTAGTCCAAGGTGATTTTCTTAATGATAAAACAATTATTAACCCAATGTTGTATATAAATTTTAGCAAACGAATTTTATGTTTTCTGGGTGAAGATATGTCTTTTTGTTTTATGCTTTAATGTAGTTCTTAAATAGTTGCTATAATGTCCCAACCAATTTAATAAATATATTAAAAAACCTTATTAACAGGAACAGTTTGTCGAAGGCTAGAGAGGATAAACAATTAAAATATGCTAAATAATAAACACTCATTTCATCAGATCTAAGCAACAAAAACGTAAAACATCTAAAGCTAATCTCCTGTCCAGTTTTATGTGATTACGGCGCACGGGCCACGTAATTCCTTAAAATTCCTTTAATCTGTCATAAATGCGATCACTTTAATTGTATCACGCACCATTTCGTTTCACGGAAGTCCGCCTGGAGCTCCGTTCAAACGCGTCTATTATGTACAGAATGTCATACCTCCCGGATAAACTTAATTAACAACATTCTGTAGCAATTTAGGCGTTTGATTCTCCTCAGAAGTACAGCCTACCGTCGGTGTTGCGAAGTTCTGTATTCGGAGTCGGAAATTATTATCACTAACGTTTAACATCAAACGCTCCCAAAGCACATTTACCGACACAATGTTATTGTTCGTGAACTGATTCGGCTCTTTCTCGGGAACTCTGTTTGACTTTGCATTGCATATTTTGAAAACAAACATAAATTTTGGTAATTCCAAAAGTGTCTGACACTGTTTTCAAAGCAAACCCAGATTTAAAGGGCTCATGTGCTCTAAACATCATCATCGTCTCGAGTAACTATTGGTCTGGTGCTTCTTTGGGATATTCAGTATATTATTGCCATTGCATTTATAGTTCAAGATCCCTTTGCTCCAGCATAATTTCAATACACTTATGAATAGTCAAGACAATAGGCATTGAAAACCCATGCGTCCAACGCAGAATATAGGAGTGTGCAGTTTGCCCTAGTCTATAATGACGGGTCTCCAAAACTCATCAACGCCCTACCCCCCAACGTAGCCCCGAATATTGACTTTGAATAATTATTATAACCAACCACCAGCCAGTTATTACCAGTGTTGTAGTGTAGACTTCTTTGAAAAAATGCTTGACGAGATTCTTGCAAACGTTGAATTATTTGTCGTTTTGAATGAAGCACTTATTTTTATTTAGATACTTACGAATTCTTCGATTGTCCACAGGTCTTAGCGGTTCCAAAGCGGACCTGCAGCACAGGCGCGAGGTGTTCGGGTCAAACCTGATCCCGCCGAAGCCTCCCAAAACCTTCCTAACCTTAGTATGGGAGGCGTTGCAGGACGTGACGCTGATAATTTTGGAGGTGGCAGCCGTTGTCTCGTTAGGATTGAGTTTTTACAAACCGCCAGATGACCCGACTGATAGTGGTAAGTGATTCAATTTTTCCAGGTAGCTTTTAAAGGTTGAACTGGACATTAATTTGAAGTAATTATTCATTAATGAAGACGCTGCTGTAGAATTTTAACAATTAGTTTTCAATGTATATTAATATTGGAACAGAATTGAACGAAAGTTCACGGCCGCCGGGAACTTGGCAATTCCTTTCATGATAGCAGCAACAATCGTAACAAAAGAAACTTTCTCAAGTACAACATTCAATTCTGTGCGTAATACATTCTTTTGATATGAATTCTAATTCCGTTTTGGAGTATTTTCTAGTATCCTCGTGAAAGGTCCATACATGAGTAAAGGAACCTTAAAATAAATGGCACGCGCTGTTCAAAGCAAAAATCGAAGTATCCATTTTTTTATGGGAACACGGCTCATTTTGAATTATTCAACCATCGGCTTTTGATGTTGCATTCATATTAGCTATAAGCTGTGCTAAACGATCAATATCTAGTTGTTTTTGGTTTTGCAAGATTGTTTTATTTAAGATTTTTTTTAAACCTTTTACAATTTCTAATATCTTGCAATATCGAAACGGTCAAAATGTGAACTAATTTAAATTTTGTTAGTAAAATAGACGAATGCTAATAGAACGCAGAGTTATTGCTTAATTCAAAATGAGTTCAGGATATTTCACACAGCGCTTTAGTAAATATAAGCGACATCACTTTCATTGGTACAAAATTGAAATCGTAATTCTTTGTAGAGGTACTAGAATTAACGCGATAAAAATAGAAAATGTAGATTAGGCAACCAAAGTATTGTAGACTTTTTGTGGATGTTGGAATTGGAATTGTACACCGGCCCAAAAAGGACAACACTCTGAAATGTTATGATGATAATTAATGAATTGTATTTTCTCTTTTCTATAACAATGTGGATTCATTAGACGATCCTGGTAAGAATTATGTGACTATTTATGAATAACCCCATTTCCTTAGAAAACAGTACTCAAGTTTAACGACAACAAAAATCGGTGAATTTTCAACTGGAAATCAAAATTTACTTGTCTTGCAACTAAATCAATGTAGTAGATAATATTTGTTTTAGATATTTTCAGAAACTCGTTTATCCACACCATGTGCATATTTGTAAACGCTGTTACTATTTTGCTTAATTAACTAATGAAAACAAACCCAGCGACCATGGTGCTAAGACACGTTTCTCCGTGCATTTGGTTTAGTTGCGTAATAATCTTGAGTACTTGTAGTTGCACACCTACAAGTCCCTTTCTGTCCTCAGTAGGTTTGTATGTCCGTTCGCTTGTGTGCTATATATCACCAATATTTGACTGTGTGTCAAACTATTGTGTAATGTCATAGCAAAAATTTGTGTGTTCTAAAGCAATTACCGTTCCAGCCAGTATAGACAGGATAAATTTATTGATTCGATTCACAATTTCAATGGGGAAATTATACTGTCATCATTAATGAACTGATACCATCGGGCCGGATAGATTACAATCGGGGTATTAGGTGTTCGTATTCACTGATTCGGAGTTAATATTAGCGCCGTGTAATCCGGCTACCTAGGGCTCTGGTGGGATACTATAATTAGATTAGGCTTTATAGTATAGTTCTGTGTTAGCATTTGATACTGTGACTGGCCTTTTGTTATCACTTGCTTTGTCGCCGTTCGTGATGTGTTCCTGACTGTGATTAGTGTTTCTGACGACGAAATCTTGGAATCGTTCGTAGCCTTCAAGCTTCTAATCTCTGCCGGGAAATTGCGTTACATCGCAAACTAAATTCATAGCGGCGGCTGCCCGAGATGGCTCAATTATAAGTGAACCGCTAAAGCTAGCCGCTTCCAGAGACTAACTGATCAATGTAGTTATACGGCTTCCTATATTGCAATGGTTATGGCCAACAGCATTATTCGGGTGTGTTCAACTGATACCGCCACTTAGACCGTCAGATCATGCAGATCGCTGATTGAATCAGGGAAGTTAGAATTTGACCTTGCATTAATTTGGACTATATTATTTGTCTATATCTATTAAAGCTGCTGACTTAGTTATGCAATTTATTAAGGACAGATCCTCGAAATCAATAATTATTATTTTCTCAATTTCACTTCTAGCAAAAGTAGCCACCATATTGTGTAAATTATTATTATGACAAGGTACTAAAGTGCTCATCAACTGATGATGCTGGCCGTACGTAACAAAGATAATCTTTCTCAATATTTGCTTACCCAACTATTTTTATATTTCATTTCAACCGCATGAAACCAGAGCAAATATTCACCCGAATAGTAGCTGGTTACCAATTAGCTAATATGTTATTTTAATAAAAAGTCCAAAAGTGCTTGTTAATTCTCTAAAGATATACCAGCAATCTTTTTTATTTAATCTATTGGCAAATTTAACGAGCCCGGATTTTGATTTAATGCAACCTACGCTACAAATAACGCATAGATTCCATGGGTTACATTATTTCGTGCACACGTGTGTGTTTTGGATGGCTAATATCAGCTTTCAGCAGCACAAAAGTAGATGTTAAATGGACCTTAATGTTTATTGATTCAGCGTCCATTTCTCTTCGACTCTTCAATGATGTGTCGAAAGTATCTAACGATAATGTCTCGACAGGCGTTCGGTTTTAGAATTTACTTGCATGTATATAAGTGTTAATTCGATTATATTTCTCTCTGATGTCACATTACGCACATTTTAAGTAAATAGAAGAAGAATATAATCTATGGCGTTATTCTGTTTTTCTAGAAGATGGTTTTATTATAGCTAGTTTTTTGTTCTGTATTTCAAGGAATCACGTGATGTTCCAATGTATTAGCTGGATTTGCTGTTGGTTATTCTTGAAATTTTGGTTATGAACTACTTTTGCGAACAAAGAAAAATGGTCTGAAAAAATTCGAAAAATTACGTCCTGTTATCAAAAACCACGTGTTCGATTCCCGCATTTGGACAAATAATAATTCGAAAATTTTCTGACTATATTTTTGTTTGTAATTATTTATAAATACAATCTTGCGCAACCTAATATTGTCACCGTTCTCTTTCCAGCACATCTAGACGAGGAAGAGGGTCATTACCAATGGATCGAAGGTCTGGCGATCTTAATATCCGTCATAGTCGTCGTGATAGTGACAGCGTTCAACGATTACACGAAAGAAAGGCAATTCAGGTGAGTGCGCGTGTATCGGGTTTCGTCGATCTCCAAACTGCGCCAAATCATACATATTTATCACCGACAGTCAACAATAGGGGTCTAAAAAGGCCATTTTAAGCAATATCGCTAAGGCCATTCATCTTTCTGAATCCATTTAGTGTATCCAATTAATCGAATGTCAGCCAAAAAGAGTCATAATAACTATTTATCTATTTATATATGCTTTATTGTACACATACAAAAACAGAAAATAAAAATGACCACGAATAGTGGACATGCATGAACATAGGCGGCCTTATTGCTATAAGTAATCTCTTCCAGCCAACCTTGGTAATAGAATAATAGAAAATATATAAAAATCAGAACGGCATCTAAACTAATAAATAAAATACATTAAATAGAGACAACAAAACATAAGAACGTACTTAAAACAACTCGAATAGATGTTTGGTGAAAATTGATTGAATAATTTACAGAGGAATATTTCATCTAACATAAACTGTTGTTGTAAATGTTAAAATCGTGTAAAAAAACTGCCAAACTGGTAATTATCTACAGAACAATTGTTCACATATTAACATTTAATAAACAAATGGCAAATGACTATCGTAAGATTTGCAATTTAATTCTTAATAGGATCAGAAAAGAAATTGCATATGTTGCCTTTTTAGACTCCCAGACAGTAAATGATCATACAGGCCACAGATTCGCGATGTATTATTTCCTCTTTCTGTAGGAAAGGTCTGTCCCCAGCAATGTGTATCCTAGTCTACAAATATCAAATTTAATTTTTTTTAGAAGTTCAGCCCTATTGTTCAGCCCTATTGTATTGCCCACCGTTTGTTATTTGACCGCATTGGAGTATCAACGATGACATTTTTATCTTATGTCAATACATAAAGGCTAACGGTGAACCCCGTCCCGCTTCCAGAGGGCTCCAGTCCCGGATAGAGGGCGAGCACAAGTTCGCGGTGATGCGCGGCACCGAGGTGAAGCAGGTGCCGATCAGCGACATAGTCGTCGGGGACATCTGCCAGATCAAGTACGGGGACCTGCTGCCCGCGGACGGGATCCTGCTACAGAGCAACGACCTGAAGGTGCGTGGTTTAGCAGTAAACAAACATATGCAGGGTGATGCGCGGCACCGGGGTGAAGCAGGAGCCGATTAGCGACATAGACGTCGGGGACACCTGCCAGGGGACCTGCTGCCCGCCGACGGGATCCTTCTGCAGAGGAACAACCTGATGTTGCTCAAGACTAGTTTGCAGCCCATTACCCGTCGCTGTCTTAAGCGGGAAATCCACTAGACGGGAATGCGGGCATGCTTGCATACATGCCCGCTGGACCTCGCTTCTATTAGGTCTGTGCGCCGTTTGCCTAGTGTAGGACCTTCACAGTCAGTCTGGTCTATAGAAGCGAGGACCGGCGGGCATGTCTGGCAGACGCCTCCGTGGTCTAGTGGTTCGCCCACCGGAATGAATATCCAGAGGTCCCGGGTTCGATCCCCAGGGCGTACAACTTTGTGCACGGTTTGGTTGGTGGTAGGACTTCTTTGAAGTCCGCCTGGCTAGCTACCACCATCTTATCAAAAATCTGTCGCCATAATAATAATGTTTACAGCATTATTGAGCTTCCCTGTCTAACATAAAAAAAGACATGCCTGTCTATTGAATTTCCAGCTTTAACCCTTAGGCTCCGTTTTTTGACGCAAAGTTAAAATCTTAACCAATTGTTAAAAATTCTTATTATTTAATTTTTTTTAAAAACAAAAAAAAACGGCCTTTAGTCGCCTTGTGCAATCAGCATCATAAGTAGATAAACACTAATACCTTGTCACAATAGTTGTTCGTACAAAATGGTGGCAACTATTACTGTGCGTTCGCTGTCTTGGGTATGACAGAGGGCTAAAGTGGTAATCCGCTTATGATGCTGACCGTAAGACACTCACGAGAGAGATTGGGGGGTGGTGACAATTGCACACTGCTCTACCATCAAGATCATCAGCAACGGCCTTCGTTATGGCAGCGATAAATTGATCGGCGTTTAATCTCCGACAGGTAGCAATAATTTCTATATTTGCCGCTTATCAGATCGGTGGCCGATACCGCGTGCGTCACAATGATAACGCTATATTGGGTTATCGAATATTCACAGGCATTGTTGTAGCGGGGCCCTAATTGATTTTATGGGGGTCAAGCTTTGCGATAGATAAACGCTGTTTTAGGTCGTTTTATTTAATTTTATACAAAGTGTTTGGTACATGGGGTATCAAGCCGGCGCCTACCCATGCTAACATAGTCATATAAATACTATGGAGATATTAAACAAAATGTTTTTTAAATTTTTTATACATTTTGTTTGTGTGATCGAGCTTTTTGTATGGAGAATTCATATTTTTTACGTATTTTTTTTTTGATATCACCATTATATTTATATGACTATGTTAGCATGGGTAGGTGCCGGCTTGATACCCCATGTCCCACACCCCTTGTATTCTCACCGTGTAGTCACACGGTACAGGAGAATACAATTGCCACCACCCCCATCTCTCCCGTGGGTGTCATACAATGCGACTAATGATTAAAACAGTGATGAGGAATGTGCAGCAGCGTTCCTCTTATACCACCTGCAGCAATGTACTACGTTTTTAGTGCCCGATAAATGGCAATCGGCTCGCCACCTACATGGGACCTAACATAATTGGGCGTTAATTCACTTCTGCTTACCCCTTCGAAGTTATAGGCGTCATTTATTTTATGTATATTCTCAGATCGTTCGCTATGGGCCAAGAGATGCCGATGTTCGTGTGATGAACCCATGGACCATTTGTTCTCGAGTCACGTGTTGAATACTAGAAATGAGTTTCGATACTTCCCAGGAATCGTTATTCGGAAACCAGTCAACTATATTTTCCACACCTATTTTATGATTAGCACACATGTTTATTAATAATGTTCTCATTAATGTCAATAATAATTGTGAAAGATAACGTTTTCTGTGGTTCAGGAACGCGGCCCAGTTGTCGAAATTAAACGTTTATCCGTATCAGATCAACGTTGATGATAATGTGGCAGTTAATCGGCGATTACGATTGTTATCAAGCTAGACATCTTGGTGTGTTACTTTGATCGCTATCGGATGTTTGTTAACTTTGTCTTACGTACCTATAGATATTTTTGGTACATGTAATTACATACATACACACATACATAAATCACCCCTATATCCCCGAAGGGGTGGGCAGAGGTGAACTAGCACCCACGTTTCGCCAATTATGTTAGGTTATAATAGGTGGCGAGCCTATTGCCATTTATCGGGCACAAATGTCGCAATACTATTGCTAGGTGGTACAAGAGGAACTGGATTTATCCTTAGTCGCCTTGTACGACACCCACGGGAGGGATTTGGGGTGGTGACAATTGTATTCTACTCTGCCGTCACCACACGGCTTATAGTCTAACAACATCTAATTAGTGTGTAGAAATTGATTTACAAGGTTTTGTGGCAAACCATTATAGGCCAAAAAAGTTCGAAAAATTATAGCCTTGATGCGAAAAAAATCCTGTAATTTTCCTTAAATAATAATATCAATAGTAAGATTATGTATTTTAAAAAAAATCACACACACAAATCACGCCAATCCCCGAAGGGTTAGGCAGAGAATGAATTATAACACCCACGTTTAGCCAATTATGTTGGTTCTCGTGAAATAGGGGGCGACCCTCTTGCTATGTATCTGGTATGTAAATCACAGTATACTGCTAGGTGATATAAGTGGAACGCTGCTGCCTGCTGTTTCCTCATTCGCTGTCTTTACCACGCAGCATCTTTTCATGTCAATGCATTATAATGTTTGTGTTTGACCGACCGGATGGAGATCCTTGGGAAAGGCCTATGGCCAATTATGCATTTTCAATGTTTGTATTTCCATAATTTGTGTAATGATTCGGTTTTTTTTATTGATTTGACCCTTTTGCCCCTTTTCAGATCGACGAGTCTTCGCTGACGGGTGAATCGGACCATGTCAAAAAGGGTGAATCATTTGATCCCATGGTGCTATCCGGTACTCACGTAATGGAAGGTATGTATAAAAAAAACTGCAACAAAAATATTTGTTTATTGTGATGTGATGGTTTTCCACTGCTGGGCAACCTTCCATCTCACAAATAGAGAGCAGCTCGGAGTCCTTTTTGGACCATGAGTAGCTCATTTAATATAAAAAGGCACAACTCAAAAAATACTTCGTAGCATTGTGAATTCAAAATGTATGCTGTTGAGACTTACTTTTGCATGAAAAGCATTTTTGATTTGTTGTTGATTCAAGAAGCGATCTATTTAGAATTGTTCCATCCATGGCCTGTGCCCCAGCAGTGGGTACAATAAAAAGGCTGGTGATGATAATGATGAGGATGGATGATGATTGAGTCATCCGAATTCTTAGAAAGTACCTATAAACTCTATATGCATATAACATTTTTAAGTAATTTTCTTGCCAGAGTGTTTTATATGTATGTGTAATTTCGCTTGGTTTTGTCAAAATTAGTAGTGAGGCTGTTTTTCGTTGTCAACGAGTGGTCAGTTAAATTCGCACCGTGGACCGAGTGCCTTTTAACGGCCCGTTAAGTCCAACTGCTAATTAGCTAGTTTGGTGAAACTGGGCATCGTGTTTTAAATTAAGTTGAGTATTTCGTTTAAATTCGGTTCACTATGGTTGTGGTTTATTTTTAATAGGGGCGAGTTAGTTACAAAATATGCGGTCAAGTATAAAATTAAACCCTTGTAATTTAAATTCATGCACATAATTATTTGTGTAAACGAAACTCAAGGTTGAGAATCTCAAATTTCATACTCTATTGTTTCTTTTTCCTGTATCTTCCTTGCCCCACCAAATCGCAAAGCAGAAATTCACATTGCAGTTTTCTGCGTTGCGAATTCGCATCGCACTAATTCGCAGTTATGTGTACGGGCTCTTAAAATTATCTAGTCTTGACGATTCATGAGTGTATTATAATCATACCAGATATGAATAAATTAATTTTCACTTTGACTTTTAACTGCGCCGACCCCATATAACCTGGGAATGGGGCGGTCGAATGATGATGACGATGACAGATGATCAGTATACTTATTTCCTCTCGCTCCAGGTTCGGGCAAGATGCTGGTGACGGCCGTGGGCGTCAACTCCCAGGCCGGCATCATTTTCACGCTGCTCGGCGCCGCTGTTGACAAACAAGAGAAGGAGATTAAGCAGATGAAGAAAGGTCAGTCAGTCCACCGTCCGTCGCCTGCGGTAGATAGATAATACCCCCCTTAGATATGCGGGTGTCTTCTTTGATACCGTTGAAAATAACCGTTGAAAAAAACGTAAAACTACCGTTGAAAAAACGTTTAAAACTACCGTTGGAAATAACCGTTAAAAACGTACCTAACGCTTTTTTATATTGCTTCTACGGTCAGCTTCAATATTCTCTATAGTTAAAACTTGCATTTTCTCCATAGTTATTTTTCTGAAATTCAAATGAAAACAAATAATAACTTCATTATGTTCCACATAACAGATTTTGATAGTTTTTTTTTTTCAGTAATTAAACAACAAATCCGAGTTTTCCTTTAAACAAAAAATCCTTGGCAATAACTTGGCGTAGTAAGCTCACGTCTAACTTTGGATTGAATATTGAAACTGACTGTTAATATACTCCTATGAGAAGTTATTTTGTTAATGACGTCATAGATCGGTCGGATTAACAGTCTTTTGATTAATTTCCCACCAATCCGCACTGTGATGCGTAATTGGTTATGGCCCATCCTTCAAATATTCTTCCATCATAGGGATATTCCATAGAGATATCCATATCCTCAGACATTGGGGTGGTAATAATAATAATAAGTTCCCCACTGCTGGAGATAATTTTTTAGTTTCACAAATTTGTGGACTGTGATGTTTTTGTGAATATTTGACTTGTATTGATACGTTTAAGTCAAAAAAGATAATGCATGACACAAAAACGCCAGCTGCGATTATTTTAGGCGGTTTTAAAAATTTTATATAAATATTATTAATAAGTAATAACTAAACAAATTTGTATTGGGAACTGATGTGATCTGATCAATCGACCAAGCCGGTCGTCTATTCATATAAATTGTTCAATTTATATACCGATACTTTTATATAGGCCTAATCCCTTGTTCTGTGACGTCATAATTTTAACACTAAATAAAACAAAGTGATAAAAAACAATATTTTCAAAATCAAAGATGGCACCCTATATGGCAAGAAATCCCCGCAAAAAATAGTTAGCATTGTCATAAACTCTGCTCATTTAGCCACCAATTAGACATTCAAGCATTTGGCTTCAGTTATTGTACGCTATAACCGCTGATAAGGCTTGGAAATCGGTGTAATATCGACCTTACCGTGTCCTAGTACGGTTGATATTTGCTTGTTACCTATATTCCTGTGAGCTGTGTAGGTTTGCCGCCCTTTCGTGTTCATCGGGATGAAATGAGACGGAAATTGTCAAAATAGTTTTGTATTGAAATAAAGCCTTCTAAATGAGCATTGTGAGGCAGTATGCTTTGTTGCATAATTTATTAGTGCTATAGTGATGTTTGGAGTTTGACCCCCCTCCTACCATACCATTGGGACACCGCACTCTCCCTGACCAAAGTAGGTCATGACCTAAGTGGGATGAGAGTGGAAAAAAATCAACAGTGGACAATTTGTAAAAATCTGTAACTTTTTTTTGGAGTCTATTAAAATTTCGTAGAGCGATCTCTTATCTCTACACGAGTGTGTCATAATATTTGTTGCTGTCCTTGACAAAGTATGACAATGGTTTTGTTGCTATATTATTGTAGCCAATAAAAACATTTTGATTAAGTGCACTAAGATGGCAGAAGTCAAGCACTTTCTCCAATCGCCTGTTATTGGATGGGTGACCGAGAATCCCGAAAAGCGTTCAACTAGTCCACTGTAATAATCATGGATCTTATGAAGAGGCTTTCGTATAAGAAATTCATGTCATTTATTGTCACTATCGATTTTTTGCCACTCTCATCCATTTATGAGATTATTTTGTTTATTGATCACGGTTACTGAGATCGGCCATTTTGTGTTTTGTCCATGTCCTAATAGCCTGGTCTATGTTCTGTGCATGTCAGGTTCAGTATATTCAGTTTTTGTCTCTTTCCTACCATCTGTAAATCGTATGTATGTTTTTGTTGTCGTTCAATAAAGCGAATAATCTCGTTTTTTTTATTGTTAAACCAAATATTTAAACTGGAACCTTTAAAGCGAACCTTGTAAATGCAACCAGTAGATCGATCTAAGCACTTGTGGATTTCGGTTTAATTTGTATAGTGGTTGGTATATAAGTTACTAATAGCAGCCAGTTTTGTCAGTCGATTTTGTGCCTTACGATCAATTAGGTAAGGAAGGAAATGCATTGAAGGAATTTGGTTATTGAAGATAATCTAATATCCTCTTCACATTTTCTGTCATAATGAGGAATTTGAGAGAACCTTCCAAATAAATGTGTGAAAATTTAACCTTATTTAATTTATTACTGTTTGATAGCTAATGCAAGTAAAGCCAGTAGACTCTTGAATTAATATTAAAAAATACGACAACCATACGAATACTAAGTATAGTATAGATTTTAATCGAATTTGAGAACTAATCGATTGATTTGATTAGGTTGCTTATTAATTTTGCCACGTATGTTGACGTATAAAAATGGTCACGGAAATGCATACGCAAAGATACTACAATTTCTGAGTAACAGACAAAGACAATTTTCCAATAATTATCTCCTGGTATGTCTTGAAGAGTAATATTTTTTTCAAACATTTATTAATATTAAAATTATATAAATGTTTAATCTAAGTATCAAATAGTAAAAGGATTATTGCATTAGGATGTCTGGGGTTGAAAAAGTATTTTTTTTTTAATTCGCCCATGATTCCCTTCTTGAATATAAAAGAGGCACTATAAAAGAGGCGATTCCTCTTGCAAAAATAAGTCTTATTGCCATAAATGTTTAATACGCAACGTTTCGAAGTATTTCTTACGACGTGCCGTTAATTTCTTATCAAATGCCACAAGTGATTAGACGGTGACTTAAACCCCTTTAGTATTAGTGCCACCGAACATTCTAGTGTGACCCGTTCAATGACATCAGACTTTTTTTCTCCACCCTCGACCCGGCCTGCCGCACGCCCCACCTACATGCCGCCGATGAAAAAAAAAACCAAAAAAAAAAACAACAACAATTAAAAATAAAAACATACACATTAAATAAAAAATGCATCGTGTAACTGTCGTGTCGACTGCATGATGTAAATTCCGAAAAAAACTCACTCTCATAATATGTGTATGGTCTGTTGTTTTTTTGTCATATCCAATTAAACGTTGAACACGTATCGGTGAGAGTAGAAGCTAAAAAGCAGCAGAAAAAGGGAGTCCAGCGGAAGAGTTTGACCGGTAAGTAAATCCGTTGCTACAACCCGCTTATCTGTCCCACGCGTACATTGAGGGGCAGAAGTTAATGTTCTCCTATTATTTCTTTCTGTGGGTAATTTAAATGTCTTCGCTTCATTTGTAGCTTTGGGCTTAATGTGGTGGGTAATTGGTAAAAAAAAATCTGTCCTTTAGTGTACTTGTATAATAAAAAAAAATTAAATAACAAATTACGGTAGCTCTCACTAGATCTTGCAATGCTGTAGAATTTGTTTCTTTTATTTTATATTTACTAATAGTATGTTAAACACCGCTCCAATTATGTATATAGAATTAAAGTACTAATATACTTATATTTTTTTAAACTGAAATGCAATTACAATTGAAATTAACTTAATATTTTCTGATTGTAGTTGAACTCACTGTAGATAACTCTTCGGATGTTGATGTTTTTCTATCTTTGTTCTGTTCAATGCGACTGCAGTAATGTATTATTTCTGAGTTGTTGTTATCTTTTAATATCTTGGAGTTGTCGTCGTATGTTGTATTTCTAAAACACTTGGCATTTGTTTTTGCACCCTTTTTGAAGATAACAATGCGACCAATATATGTCTCCAATTGCATTTAACGGGCTTCGTTTGACATGGACTCGTTGATATTAAAATTAAACAGTTTGTGAGTTGATTAAATTGATTGATGATTGAATTATATAGGGTGGCTGAGTAAGGGTTGTCATTTGATCCTGGCAGAAATTCGTGATTTTATTTTCAGTAAAATATAATCACAGACAAGATATAGCACAACATAATATCGTATGAACATGTGATGAGTGGTGAATGTTATTGAAACCACAAAAAAAATATAATTATGAAAGACCAGATGACAGAACACAATGGATGGGTTGTGTATAATTTGATATGAGAAACAAAGAAATAAATGAGAAACAAAGAAATAACTACGTGTGTGAGAAGAGAGTGGAAGGCAAAGTCATGTTGTGACCCTACTTAAAGTTGATTGATATAGAAATTTGAACTTAATTTACTTTACAGTACCTACTGTTCGGTAGTAAAATTATAGTGATATGTATTTTATTATATGTAGATAGATAGATTAATATTTAAAATTGAAATATTGAAAGAACAACTATCAAAACACAGTTACTCAAGCATTCTATTGCAGTGTTTTCATACATTTTGTAAGTAGAAGACTAGAATCCTAAAACCGAGTCCGCGTCAAACGTTCCCCTGTGCGCACACTACATCGCTGGCTCTGTACGGCGCGCAGGTGACGAGGACGGCACACTGCCGGCGTCGGGCAACAGCCACGGCGCGAACCACGCCCGCCCCGACGACAACCACGTCGCCCCCGCCGAGAACAAGCCCCCGCCTGAGACGTCGCACAAGAAAGAGAAGTCGGTGCTGCAAGCGAAACTCACTAAATTAGCTATACAGGTAAGCTGTGAATTGACAACATTACAATAGACATGACGAAAGATTTTGAATTTCTCTTGCCTAGTGTATGTACAGATTTACTATTTACGAAAAAACCTTTATTTCGGTAGTACACTGAGGTTTAAGTAAGTTTAAATTCATTTTTCTAATTTTCTTTAATAGTACGCGAAAACAGCTCGCAGTGTCATAGCGTCGGGTCTGACGTCATGCCTAGGCAAACGTCAACGCGTTCAGAGGAAAGATACCTAACATTGTGTAAAGAAAGTCATTGGCTTTATGTATTTTAACAATTTTATTTACTATTTTATCTTAGCTGTTGGTTTTCTAAAATTAAATAAATAAAATAAATTACATAGGCGTGACTTCATGCGCAGTGATTGGCGTTTGATTTTTTATTTTATTGAAAATCCTAACTATCTCAGATTTTTAAATAAAACTAAATCAGTTTTTTATATTCCTTTAATATTTATTTTCCACTAAAATCATTAAATAGCCTAGACAAAGTAACATACCGACAAAGATAAAGAAGTTCGACAAAGCAAAATGTATGGGATTTGACGTAAGTCATCGTGAAATCACGTCACCAAAATAGTCTTCGTAAGTTTCTTGTTATGTTGGTAGCGCAAGCTAAGACGCTGTAGATACCAAAGTAATATGGCCGATCGTGACGGACTTCGACACGTTATCGTTGTGAAACGATTGCCACTTGGCTACGGGCCCAGGTTTTTGATGATTTCACCACGCCTCTTATGTTTCTTTTTGTTCGCCAACAGATCGGTTACGCGGGCTCGACGATCGCCGTCCTCACAGTGATCATCCTGGTGATCCAGTTCTGCGTGCACACGTTCGTCATCGAGCAGAAGCCCTGGCGCGCGGTCTACATAAACAACCTGGTGAAGCATCTCATCATCGGTGTCACCGTGTTGGTGGTCGCCGTGCCTGAAGGTCTACCGCTTGCCGTCACGCTGTCGCTCGCTTACTCAGTCAAGGTGAGGAAGGGATACACGAAAGCAGAAACAGTTGTACCGCTTTGAAACGTTAACTTTAGGTCCGGTTTTTTGATGCACAGTTAACTCAAACAATTGTTTAAAAAAAATTAACACTATAACATGTATTTTTTTTATCTTGTGCAAATATTGTTCAGAGTTGATTAAACAGTAGAACATGACATTTGCAGTTGTCAATTTAGTATCCGAAATAAAAAAATGGCATTACGTTAAAACTAAGCTATTGCATGAATTTCTTAGTTATTTTTAATCTAAAGGATGACTGATTTTGTGTAATTCGGTGTATAATATTATGGTTGCCTTTTGCTTGACTACGTCCAATTGGACAGTGTCAATCAATGCTGCGAAAGGATTAGATGGCGCTATGACGAGAAATTGGAAAGAATACATACATACATAAATCACGCCTATATCCCCGAAGGGGTAGGCAGAGGTGAACTAGCACCCATATTTTATGTTAAGTCCCATGTAATAGGTGGCGAGGCTATTGCCATTTATCGGGCACAAAAGTCGCAGTACATTGCTAGGTGGTATAAGAGCAACGATGCTGCCCATTCATCACTGTTTTATCCTTAGCCGCCTTGTACGACACGCACGGGAGAGATTTGGTGTGGGGACAATTGTATTCTACTCTGCCGTCACCACACAGCATAAATTGGAGCGAATGGCAGTGAAAAACACTGATCTAATACGAACTTTTCGTTTTCAGAAAATGATGAAAGACAACAACCTCGTGCGGCACTTAGACGCGTGCGAGACCATGGGCAACGCGACCGCCATCTGCTCGGACAAGACCGGCACCCTCACCACGAACCGGATGACCGTCGTCCAATCGTACATATGCGAGAAACTCTGCAAGGTGACGCCGAACTTCCGCGATATACCCGCGGATGTGGGCGACACCATGGTAGAGGGGATGAGTCTGAACAGCGCGTTTACCACTAGGATTATGGTGAGTGTTATATAATAATATGTAAATAAACACACATAATCGCAGCGGACGCGGGTTCGATTCCCGCCTCAAGATCATAATTTTTCGAAATTATTTTTCTAACCACCAAAATCTTTGTTAGAAAAAGTTCGAAAAATGCGGGAAATTTCTAACATTCTAATTTTTAATATTTGAGATTGAGACTACACATTTTTGTTTGGTTCGAACTTTTCTAACCTCAATTTTCTTTGTACTTCTTCTCCCTGCCCTGTTCCCAGTCTATCTGGGCGGCGCAGTATGTATCCTCTTCCATTTATATGGGTCCGACTTCATCGAGCCATCCACTGCCTTTTGATTCATATCATTCATCACACCAGAATGGTGCTAGTGATGTATTAAAGTATAGAAAAGAGATGGAACGGGCCATGTCTAAAGACCGATGAACGGAGAGAGTGATAGTTGAAAAAATACCTATCCATATCGCTTGAGGTTTTGGCTTAGGTTTTACAGCCGGCCCTAAAAATCACTGGAAATAAGTATTCAATAAGGAAATGTCGACATTACTCGCGCCGCGTACGCCGAAGCGTTCCGAAAGCTGTTGACACGGCATGCCTAAGCATCTCACGGCCTTGTTTTTGTACCTAAGACCAACATAGAACTAGTAAAGTTCAATGAGTTGACTTTGAGTTGACCAACACGTAAACAATCGATTATTATTGTTAGACCGGTTACGGTTCTTTTTACATGAACAGTATGGGAGTAATGTCAAAAGTAGACGGTTAACTTTTAATCGCTTGTTTCACGTGTTGGTGAACTCGGACTTTAGTTATATTTGCCAATGTGCGCCGGCTCTAAGAAGTGAAAAAGTGTCTGATTCTGTTTCCTTCCACAGCCGTCACCCGACCCAGGCGCGCCCACGATGCAGATAGGCAACAAGACAGAGTGCGCCCTCCTGGGCTTCGTACTGGCCCTGGGCCAGAGCTACGACGCGATCCGCGAGAGGCACCCCGAGGAGTCGTTCACCCGGGTGTACACGTTCAACTCGGTCAGGAAGAGCATGTCCACTGTGATCCCGTACAAGGGCGGCTACCGGCTGTACACCAAGGGCGCGTCCGAGATCGTGCTCAAGAAGTAAGTGTATAGAGTGATCAGTATTCAATAATTAATTGTAAAGTAACAGCAACCTCGCAGAACTAGATATCAAACATCATTAACAAGAACGTTCGTTCTGCGACGTATGTTAATTTGTTAGATACTACTTTGCCGTAATTTCTCTAACCTTTACAGTTCACGTTGTAAGCCAACGGATACCCTTGCTACGCTATGTACATTCCAAAGCAGATATTCAAATACCGCGCGTTCGGTTAAGCTTGGGTTTGCTTTATAATTACTATTTTTATTTCGATTGAGTTCAAATTAAACATTATATAAATGTTAGAAAAACTAGTATAAAGAATACTGTGGTAAGAAAATGTTTGAAAAATTATAGTTTTCTAAATAGATTTCCCGCAAGACTGTAATTTTTCGAACTTTTCCTAACCACAATATTCTTTGTATTAGTTTTTCTCTAACATTTATATAATTTTCAATGAATTCTTTAACAATAATAAATCATCATACAAATTCGCTGAATACATTTATTACATGATGGATTAATTAATTTCTCTTACTCACCATTAGATGCGCATTCATCTACGGCCACGAGGGAAGATTAGAGAAGTTCACGAGAGACATGCAAGAGAGACTGGTGAGACAGGTCATCGAGCCTATGGCGTGTGACGGACTGAGAACGCTGTCGATTGCTTTCCGCGACTTCGTGCCGGGCAAGGCGGAGATCAATCAGGTGAGCATATGCAGCAATGTATACTGTTCAAACGATTGCAATGTTGGTAGAGCTTTTCCGTTTATCACATCACCATTTTAAAATATACTTCAACATAAATGACCTACATTGTAATTCATGTGTGTTATAAGTGAAAAGTTAGAAACTAACATTAACAGTTACGAAAGAAACTTAAACAAAAGTCAGAGATAAATTCTAAATATTTACGGCCGCCTGTGTCGAATGCTCAGATCGCAGGGTATTGGCCAAGAGGTCCCGGGTTCGAATCCTGGTAGGGGCAAACTTTGTGATGACCACAAATGTTTGTTCCCGAGTCATGGTTGTGTATATGTTTATGTACTGTATTTTCAACATTTATATACATAATTATAATCAAAATATGTCCGTTCGTTAGGCGTTAGGGATACTAGATATCCTTAACACAAGTGCTTAAGCTACTTACTTTGGGCTAGATGATAGGTGAAATAGGTGTGAGTGTAAAAATATTTATTTATGTTTATTTATTTAACGTGGGATTTCCTGATGGTCCTTCGAAGCCGGACAATAATGTATTTTTAGGAAATTTGATACTTGGAATTTGGTCTAATGGACAGAATTAATAAATTATAACGGTATACTTTCAACTTTAAGATTAATAGATACATAATCCTTATACTGTCCGCTTTTAGGAAGCTGCCATGCTTACGGATTATCAGTACATCTATTTTAATATAATACTTCTTCACAGGTGCACATAGACCAAGAACCAAACTGGGATGATGAAGATAATATAGTGAACAACCTTACGTGCCTGTGCGTTGTTGGTATTGAGGACCCTGTCAGGCCCGAGGTAAAGTACTCGTATAAATCTGTAGGGTTTCACAATCGACAAGTAAGTTCTGAGTAGCTTACTTGGCAATTTAATTGACATATATTTCATCTGTCAGCCGATCTGCCAAGAAAGCTATTCAGAACTTACTCGTCGATTGTGAAACAGGCCCTGAATATAAATATTAACATGCCAGTCCCATCGTGACTGTCTCTTAGGGCCTGTTTCACAATCGACAAGTAAGTTCGAAGTAACTTACTTTGCATTCAATTGACATATATTTCATATTACAACTGTCAAATGATCTGCGAAGTAACTACTTAGAACTTACTTGTCGATTGTGAAACAGGCCTATAGCATATTGATATCTAATAACTAAGCTTTTCGCTAAAATCAGTAAATCAACACAGCTTTCTTGGTAGATGGCTACTAAGAGATACATACATAAATCGGTGAATTTACTTTTGTAATTGACTTGTTTACTAAGAGCTAATTACTTTACAGGTACCAGAAGCCATCAGAAAGTGCCAGAAGTCCGGTATAACCGTCCGCATGGTGACTGGTGACAACGTGAACACAGCTCGGTCTATAGCGGTCAAGTGTGGGATACTGAAACCGACCGACGACTTCCTGATCCTCGAAGGGAAAGAGTTCAACAGGCGGATTAGGGATACTAATGGAGAAGTGAGTCCGTAGGAGATAGGTGGACTGTATTTTTTTGTATCGTTTGCACTAGTTTCAACATGGACTGGTCCGGTGGAAGTAATGATACTTTTTGTTTTCAAATAGTGATTACCGGTAGGGTCACGGTATGGTTCGGTGTAGTGTGCAAATATCTTAAGAGGTTTAAGAGGATGTAAATTTACAAAAAGCGATAACATTTTTCACCCCGTTAACATAGTCCAATTTTGAAAATATTTGGATATGTTGTAAATATAATATGAAACTAGCTTCGTACGTCTTTACATACATACATAAATCACGCCTATATCCCCGAAGGGGTAGGCAGAGGTGAACTAGCACCCACATTTCGCCAATTATGTTATTTCCCATGTAATAAGTGGCGAGCCTATTGCCATTTATCGGGCACAAAAGTCGCAGTACTATTGCTAGGTGGTATAAGAGGAACGCTGCTGCCCATTCCTCATCGCGTACGTCTTTATTGTTACGAAATAAAATTATAGATGTACGAAGCTTTAGAAGGTAGTGAAAACGTTATCGCTGAAGACAAGTATTCAAAAAGCAAATGTAGGCACCACTCGCTCCGCGTACCAGCACTTCACATTCCTCTTAAAGCCGGATCCAGACTAGTGTAACGTGTAATGTCGCATCTGACGCGTAATGTAACACGAATTCTACGTTGGGACGGCACTACGAGCGTTTCAGTAACTCATCTGCCCGGCTAGCATGACCACCACGACAAGATATGATATAGCCATTTATCGCGTTGAACAGTCAAAAACCATTGGATTTTAACACTTAAATAAGCCTGAATTGAATAATTGAATAAGTCTCTAAGGCTATTATCATAAAGACAACCATTCATGTTGAAAATCCAATGATTTTTGTAAGGTTAACGTGATAAATGGCTATATCATATCGTATTTCGGTGATCATGCTAGCCGGGCTGGACGTAGAATTCGTGTAACTGCGTTACACTCGTCTGGATCCGGCTTAAGGCTGGAAATTGCTTGGACAAAACAAATTGTCACCCCCCATCCCTCCCCGCACAGGTACAACAGAACCTCCTAGACAAGGTTTGGCCCAAGCTCCGCGTGCTGGCCCGTTCCTCCCCCACCGACAAGTACACGCTGGTCAAGGGCATGATCGAGTCGAAGGCGTTCGACACGAGGGAGGTGGTCGCGGTCACCGGCGACGGGACGAACGACGGGCCCGCGCTCAAGAAGGCCGACGTCGGGTTCGCTATGGTATGTACACATGCGTAGATAGATAGGTAATTGACAACATTACATGCGTAGATAGATAGGTAATTGACAACATTACATGCGTAGATAGATAGGTAATTGACAACATTACATGCGTAGATAGATAGGTAATTGACAACATTACATGCGTAGATAGATAGGTAATTGATAACATCACATGCGTAGAGAGATAGCTAATTGACAACATTACATGCGTAGAGAGATAGCTTATTGGCAACATTACATGCGTAGAGAGATAGGTAATTGACAACATTACGTGCGCAAATAGATAGATAATTGACAACATTACATGCGTAGATAGATAGAGAATTGACAACATTACATGCGTAGATAGATAGGTAATTGACAACATTACATGCGTAGATAGATAGGTAATTGACAACATTACATGCGTAGATAAGATAGGTAATTGACAACATTACATGCGTAGATAGATAGGTAATTGATAACATCACATGCGTAGAGAGATAGCTAATTGACAACATTACATGCGTAGAGAGATAGCTAATTGACAACATTACATGCGTAGAGAGATAGCTAATTGACAACATCACATGCGTAGAGAGATAGGTAATTGACAACATTATATGCGTAGATAGATAGGTAATTGACAATATTACATGCGTAGATAGATAGATAATTGACAACATTACAAAAAAATACTTTATGATCATTGCAATGGTGTCTGTGACTTCACTATAGAGTAAATGGCAAAAACAATGAAAAATATCACACACTTTTGTACAAAAAAGGCACAATACCGTACTACTTCCAAAAAATAAATGCTGCCACTGAGTCACAACAAACAACTGCCAATCAAAACACGGATTTTTTTCGTTCGCAAACAATTAAATAAATTTTACGTTCTTCACCAAAATATCCAAGGCTTACTATCAAAAATAGAAACAATCGAGATCACTCTGTCTGAGCTTAATTTCTGTCCAGATGTAATATGTTTCTCAGAGACCTTTGTAAAGAATGGTGAAGAAAAAAATATAAATATACGCGACTATGATCTAGCCACACACTATTCGAGGAATAAAAAACGGGGAGGGACATGTATCTTAATCAGAAGAGGAATCAGTTATAAAAACACCTACACTTTTAAATGTTTATCATCAAACTTCCATTTTGAGTGTTGTGAGATAACGATTCCTGTACATAATGTAATAATTATATGTGTATATAGATCTTCGTCGGCTTCAAAAAAACGACATTTTGATCTCTTTCTCGATAGTCTAGAGCGCTTACTGCACTTGTATATACTAAAATGTAGTAAACAAAAATTAGTGATTGTTGGTGATTTTAATGTAAACACATTAAAGGATAATAGTTGTACTAGACATTTTACAGACATACTAAAAAATTACAATATGAAGCAACACATAGTGGATGCTACTAGAAATAAGTCATGCCTAGATCATATTATCAGCAACATAAATATCGTAATTACTCTAAATTATTGAAAAGGTGCATATTTCAAGCAAAAAAAATTACGAATACTAAATTTGTACTAAAGAGTAAAAATATTTGTAAAGCAGCATGGAGAGTAATACAAAGCGAAACTCATGGGACATCCAATTTACATAATCACATTGACAAAATTAAAATGAATGGCTATAACATTAATGACCCTTTAAAAATAGCTAATATGTTTAATGACTATTTTATTAACTCGACATACAATATAAATAATAATACTGACATCAATAATATTAATCATATACACACATTAAATAATTCAATTTACCTTACACCTATTGACAATGAATATGTACAAAAAGTAATTACGACTTTAAATAATACGAACTCCGAAGGATATGATAATGTATGCACTAAGGTCATAAAGGCATGCAAAGCACAGTTAAGCCAGATCCTAGCATTTCTAATAAATCTATCGATGGAAACCGGTACTTTTCCTGATAGATTAAAGCGTTCTGTTGTAAAACCGTTATTTAAAAAAAAAGGTGATAAAACTGATTTAAAAAATTACCGTCCGATCACGTTAATACCCATTCTGTCTAAAGTGTATGAAAGGGTTTTACATAACAAGCTTGTTGCATTTTTTGATAAATATGACGTCTTAAATAAAAATCAGTATGGATTCCAAAAAAATAAATCCACTACACATTCAGCTTTTGACTTAGTTAATTCAATACTACGAAGTATAAATAGTGGTAACTATACAACAGTTCTGTTGTTTGATATGTCAAAAGCTTTTGACTTTGTGTCACATAAACAACTTATGTCAAAATTAGAAAACTGCGGTATTAGAGGTAAAGCCTTAAGCTGGATCATGACTTACCTATATAACAGAATGCAGTCGGTAGAAGTTACAAAACTTGACAATAATAATATTGAAATTCATAAATCGGAATTCAAAGTCAATAAATTCGGAATTCCACAAGGGAGCATACTAGGTCCGCTGCTATTCCTGATTTATGTTAATGACCTCCCTTACTGTACTGAACATAAAAGTATACTATTTGCTGATGACATATCAGTGATTGTGACAACTAATAATAAAAAAAGCATACTCGAACATGAACTTGACGTAAATAAAACGCTAATGACAATTGTTAACTGGCTTACTTCAAATAATTTAAAAACAAACATTGACAAAACATGCTACATTCATTTTAATAATCACATAGAAAGTTTAAATATAAATTATCAAGGACAAGTACTCAAACATGCAAGTAATTTAAGATTTTTAGGTATAGAAATAGATAATAAATTAGATTGGAAACAACACGTAGACACTATATGTAATAAAATTAACAGATTTTCGTTTGTTTTATATAAATTAGTAAACACAGCTACAAGAGCTACAGCCCTCACAGCCTATTTTGCATATGTCGAATCAGTGTTGCGTTACGGGCTGATCATTTGGGGAAACAGCACTGACGTGCAAAGGGCATTCATAGCACAAAAAAAATGTGTTAGGGCACTCTATGGTGTAGCACCGGATACGTCATGTAAGCCATTATTTAAAGCTTTAAATATTCTACCATTGCCCTGTCTATATATATTCGAAATGGCTAAATTTGTTAAACAGAACCCTAATCATTTTATACAAGCCAAAGATATATACCCACGGAATACGAGGAATGGCAATAGACTAGTCTTTGATTTTATTCCAAATAGCGCTAGGATAAAGAAAAATTGTTTTTACATGTGTGTGGCAGTTTATAATAAGATTCCACAATATATGAAAGACTTGTCCTTTAATCAATTTAAGACAACACTGCGCAAGTGGCTAATCACGCGTGCATTTTATTCCATTCAAGAATTTTTAAATAATAAGGAGATCATCAGCTATTGATAAATCACAAATATAAAACAGACATAGATAAAGATAATTAAGTATTTTGTTTTATATAGCTCAGTATTATACTAGTGCAAATTTTTGTATCTTTTGTTTGCATGCTATTTGTTAATGGCTGGATAGGCGATCATTTATGTCATCACTGTCGAACTTCTGTATACCCTATTCAAAGGCAAATAAACATATTATTATTATTATTATTAAAATATGTCAGAGTCTAAAGTATAGAGTGATTTTGATTGGCAAATAAAATGTCAAAAAAATGATGACGTCTGACGCGGCGTTTGACTCAATATGGTGGATGGCTAAGTTTTGTATTTTTAATTTTTTAAAATAACTTTCAATCACAAGCCTTATCTGAGAACAAGCGATTTTAATCGAACCGCCTTATCCTAAATTATCAATAAAAATCATTAGTTCTGTGATTCTTTGTTAGTGCCATAATCCCTATTAATACCTGTAAGTACGTGTTTTACATAAAAAAAGAGTTCATTGACTTATTGTGCTGACGCTTTTTTTTGTTAAATTCTCCCTGTATTTCTAGGGAAGGCAAAGGGCCCAGCCCATACAGCCATGTCTCTAGTATATGGTATGGTATAAGGTATTACCATTGAAACGCGCCAAACACTTTCTTTTTTAAATTATCCTTGTATTTTTAGGGAAGGCAAAGGCCATACAGCCCATACAGCCATGTTTCTAGTATATTTCATTACCATTGAAACGCGCCAAACGCTCACAATTTTTTTTTATTCGCTTCTAGGGTATCGCCGGCACGGACGTGGCGAAGGAGGCGTCCGACATCATCCTGACGGACGACAACTTCTCGTCGATCGTGAAGGCGGTGATGTGGGGCCGAAACGTGTACGACTCGATCGCGAAGTTCCTCCAGTTCCAGCTGACGGTGAACGTGGTCGCGGTCATCGTGGCGTTCATCGGCGCGTGCGCGATACAGGACAGCCCGCTCAAAGTGAGTGCCAGTGCACAGTGTAACAGTTACTGCCGCACTCAGAGACGTCAATCAACTTTAATGAGTACTTGGTGTCAAAAAAAAATTTGAAATCGAGACCACAGACCCGGAAAGAATAGCGCCGAGTTTTGGATTCTCGGGTTTTGACATTATGTACTCATTAACGTTATTTGACGTCTCTGAGTGCAGTAGTTAGACGTCTTGTACACACACAGTTTTACAACCGTACGGCTGACACGCTGTACGGTTTAATTCAATTCAATGTCCCGGGCCCGATCCCGAGGGGAGTACAAATTTGTGCTCGGTTTGGTTGGTGGTAGGACTTCTTTCAAGACCGCCTGGCTAGCTACCACCATCTTATCAAGATCTATAATAATAATGTTAATATTATTATTGTGTTCCGACGATGTGTGATAAGATAGCCAGTCCCTCTGTGGTTGAGGGTTCCATGTGAAGCTCGATTCCATTTTTGGCCCTCATCTTCACTTACCATCACCTTAGATGACGAGCAAGAGCTAGAATAAAATAAAAAATCATGTCTAGATAACTTTTTAGTGACATTCTTAGCATTGCTTTGTTTACGCAATCGCAGACCGAGAGTGATACGCCACTTCGCTAGCGGGCTCCTTGTGATTAATATAGAAAACTTAAAACAAAATGGGTGTTGCCCCCAGGCCGTCCAAATGTTGTGGGTGAACCTCATAATGGACACGCTGGCCTCGCTCGCCTTAGCCACCGAGATGCCCACCCCCGACCTGCTGCAGCGCAAGCCCTACGGGCGGACCAAGCCGCTCATCTCGCGCACCATGATGAAGAACATCCTCGGCCAGGCCCTCTACCAGCTGTTCATCATCTTCTCGCTGCTCTTCGTCGGTGAGCATGCCTTTTTTAAGCAACGAAAAAACGGAGGAGGCTTGTCAATTCGTTTGTGTGTTTTTTTTTTAATTCACTCGTCAACAATGTCTGTCACCAACTTCATTTTCTCCTTGCTCTTTGTCAGTGAGCATTGCTAGGAGACATCGGTCTTATTTATACATTGTTCAAAGGGCTGGTGGTGATTGGCGTTTTTAAAATTTTAATTGCCATACAAAATCACTACTGAACATAAAAATGAGTTTTTATTATATTATATTATATAATAAAAACTCATTTTTACACGGTCGTGACATCGGACTGTCGCCATCGCCAATTTGGCAATTATTTTTGCATTATTAAAAACGTATATTTTCTATCAAAATCTTAAGTTTTTACAAAAATATAAATTATTTTGGGTAAAGTAGACACGTAAAAACAATGTAGTGTAGTTTTTTCAAAATCAGCCATCATGCCTATTATGGTCTAATATTGAAATGAAATTTTTTGATATTAAGTTCTCATTAAAGATAATGAGCGTATCTGGAATTGTTTTTCCAATTCACATTTAATATAAGTGTAGCTGCACTACATCAACACAAAAAATCCGTTATTAGCTATAAGATTTGAATAAATGACAAACAGAATGTTGTAAAGAACCCCACCGGCACGGACACAATCTCGCGTCACGTTGACAGCTGTCACGCTTGCCAAATTGCAGGCGACCGATTGCTCAACATCCCGTCGGGGCGGGGCCAGCAGCTGGGCGCCGAGCCAACGCAGCACTTCACCATCATCTTCAACACGTTCGTGATGATGACCCTGTTCAACGAGATCAACGCGAGGAAGATCCACGGCCAGCGGAATGTGTTCCAGGGGCTGTTCACCAACCCCATATTCTACTCTATATGGATCGGCACCGCGCTATCGCAGGTGAGAGAGTTCTTTGTCGGTTTCCTGCCTTTCTTCTTCTCCCTGCCCTGTTCCCAGGCTTTTTGGGGTCGGCGAAATATGTTTCCTCTTCCATTCATATCGGTCAGAAGTTATCAAGCCATCCACTCCCTTTTGATTCTTATCATCCATCACACCGGAAAGGTGCTAGTGATGAATGAATGTATAGAAAAGAGACGGAACGGAGCATGTCGAGAGACCGATGAACGGAGAGAGTGATCGGAATGACAACATTCCATTCCATACCGCTCAAGGTTTTGGCTTAGGTTTTACAGCCGGTCGCCTGCCTGACACCAACTCTCTTTGGATATGCTATTGGTGGTTTGCACTCCACCATTAAGGGAGGCCAATCTCCCTTAGTCGACTTTTACGACATCCATGGGATGAGTCGGGGCTGGCACATTTTGCGTTATGTTTAATATGGAATATTTGTGTAAACAGAGGACTAAACAGTCGCAGCTTTACATCAAAAGAGCCGCATGTGACTCGCGAGCCGCAGGCTGCCGACCCCTGGTCTATAGTACATACATACAAAAATCACGCAGGCAGGGTAGGCAGAGGTGAATTAACACCCACTTTTCGCCAATTATGTTCGGTCCCACGTAACAAGTGGCGAGCCTTTTGCCATATATCGGGCACATAAATCACAGTACTAATTTATATTGCTAGGTGGTATCAGAGAAATGCTGCTGCCCATTACTCATTGCCGTGTTTACCCTTAGTCGCCTTGTACGACACCCACGGGAGAGATGGGGGACACGTCACCACACGGTCTATAGTACATTTGCATAATACTGTGTATGTAGGTGGTGATCATCCAATTCGGCGGCATGGCGTTTAGCACGGCCGGGCTGTCGATAGACCAGTGGCTGTGGTGCCTGTTCTTCGGCGCCGGCACCCTCGTGTGGGGGCAGCTGGTCACCACGGTGCCAACGCGCAAGATTCCAAAGAACCTCACGTGAGTACGGCCCAAGAGACTTACCCCCGAATACAGAAACGCTAATCAAAGTTTGAGTCTTGCTTAACATATAAATGTTGTCAAAATTGACGTTTTTCCATACAAATTCTGACAGGTAATGTCCACTTGACTTTTGAAGCAGTGCCCCAAATTTGATTAGCGTTTCTGTATTCGGTGGGGGAATGTCTCTGGTCAGCAACAGATGAAGTCAGCCTATAACAATAAACAAATGTTTGAAAAATCGTTCCAAATAAAACAAAGTCAGAAAAATTATAGGTCAAGAGTTTTGCGTCTGTGGTCAGACCACATATGAAGTCATCCCATAACATTAAATGTTTAAAAAAATTTGTTCCGTAGAAAACAAAGTCAGAAAAATTATGGCACAAGAATCTCGCTGTCTGAGTCTGTGGTCAGACAACAGATGAAGTCTGGTTTTTATTTAAACATTTATAAAGCACGCTAAGCCGTTGGTCCCGGATGCACCTGCAGTCGTTAATACCCACCAACACGAACTGGGCCAGCGTAGTGGGTTATGGCCCAATCTCCCTATATTCTTCCATCCATAGGGAAGCAGTGCAGTGGGCACATTAAAAAGGCTTACAATGGTGATGATTTAAACCATTATATGTATAAATTTTTGAAAAGTAAACGTTCCAAAGAAAATAAAGTCGGAAAAATTTCGAAAAAATTCTCTATTTGCCCTGATGTGAAAATTTGCAAAAAAAAAAGATGGAACGTGACCGTTCATTGCGTTTCCCCGAACAGTTGGGGTCGGGGACAGCCGGAGCAGGAGACGATCCAGCCGGGGGCGGACTACGACTCGGACCTCGACAAGAAGCCCCGCGCCGGACAGATACTGTGGATCAGGGGCCTTACCCGCTTGCAGACGCAGGTACGACAATACACGACCCGGTGTGGGGGGCCTGACTTTTCGGGCGCAGCTGGGACTTGGTAGTGGTGGACGGTTTCTTAATGTTTTTGACTCTAAAAATATTTTTTTTTGAGAAAAAAAAGAAAAAAAGACAATTTTGAATAAAAAAATCTATTTGACTAATATCAAAGAGCAATAGAGTACAACACTGTTGTCTGTTTATGTTGTCACCGACATTTCCTGTCTTGATGTTTTTCGAAGACTTACTTTCTAGATTGAGATTTGAATTTTGAGTTTGAACGAGAAACTTATTAAAGTAGGTACAGATACCTACTGACTAGCCTTTTATTCATATAAAACCTAAATAAAGAAAGATACTCAATCTTCTAAAGCCAATTCAAACTGATTGCTGAACATCATTCTTGAGAAAGTCTATTATAAATAATAATACTCAATAATAATTTAAAAAAAATTATTAATTCGATTCAATAGTACATGTAGTAACAATAATTTCAATGCTTTTATAAGTCGTACGTTTTAAATTTTAATCAGTTGTGTCTTATATCTCTCTTTTCTATAACAGAAGAATATCTCTTATAATAATAAAAAATTTAAACCAATAAACACGTGTAGTGATTTGGATATGTCTTCACAATCATTTTCTCAATATCCTCAATACTATAAGCAATGATATAAGGTTCCAAAAATATATTCCACTTCTGTTCCGTCAGCTTAATGTTTCAAACTGATTAAATTAATAATTTGCACGCCTTTACAATTTATGACTCTCATGAGTTTTTTCAAAAACAATAAGAAACTATCTCGTGTGAAACTTGCATTAAATTAAACTATATTTTTAAATTATTGTAAATGCTCTAAAGCCGTTAATACAATATTGTTTTGAAGGAAGCAAAGTCCAAGCTACGCCTAATCGGGATGAGGAGTGAACAAGCCGCCAATTTCGTAGTCTCAGTGCATTTTTGACCTTATAAGTATTGTACTAAAGTTCATTTTGCAACAAAGCGCAATTTCGTAATACGGTTTATTCCCTCCGCACTATGGGGTACTCGTCGCTACTATGTGGTGGCCCGTGTTGGTATTCGGAAAGCGTCAAGTCGGTAAGGTGCGCTATCTGGTTACCAAACGGGCGGGCTCTGAGTGTGGTTTCATATTTGACGGTTGTTTGTCTCAAATCATCGTTACGTATGAAATTTATGTCATCGGGAGCTTGAATGGGTGTCGACCGATTACGTCACACAACGATGTCGTCACCGTTGGGCGACATAGCCGGTTAAACTAAGACTTGTGAGTTGCAATGCGGATGCGTTAACAGTCAAAATTTTTAAAGAGATCAAAATCAGTATGGACGTTAACGCCTTTGCTTGCAACTGTGTTGACAGCTGTCATGACGTTGCGCATTGATTTGACACAAGACAGTCCTGACAGTTGTCAACATAAGATATGGGTGCCATCATGAACTTTGGCTGTGATTACAAAAGACTGAAAGTAGACTTAAAAATTGATTCATGGTGGAACTCTGTGGTTTTTATGGGAACTGTATCTCTTTGTTACCGTAAAGGCTTCAAAATTGATAATCCACAACTGATTTGGACCCATAGATAGCCTCGTACCGTAACAATGTTTCAAAGAAAGTATTGATTCAAAATTAAATTTTAATGGAAAAAAGTTACAAAAACAACAAAAGCATAATATACATAGGAGTGGCAGAATACGTTCGTGGTTACGAATGAGGGATAAGTTTGAGTTTACAGCTAACGTATTAAAGTATATTCTGCAAAGGCACCAGATCAACACCAGGTCATACCTTGGGCATCCTGACGCTAAGTTAAAGACTACTGTCTAATTTATATAATATTATATACTTTTTACTATTTTTCTCATACAAAACGATATAACCACAATTTTCTGTATACTATATTGCATCCACTATAGATAATAATCGTCATATAATCAATAGAGTATAACGCTGATTTATTTTGTTGTTATTATATTACACAGTTGTTTTGATTTGTCGATCGTAAAGCCGGCTCACTCGAACTTTTTCAAAAAAATATATATCAAAATAAAATACACTAGTGATTTCCGATGAAAATATATCAAACTTTCGAATAAATCTCTTACGTTGTTTCTGTTACGTTTCAGTTTTTGTTTATTTTTTATTTCATTTTATTTTGTTACCATTAAGTTGAGTTCTCTTCTTCATTTTCCGACTTTACCTCTTCATTTTTCTTTTCACTCTCCTATTCTTCTGTTATAGTTCGAGTTTATTTTTAATACCTACACAGAGAAACACTTTACAGAGTAATCGTAGACAACGCTACATTATTTTGGCCCAAACTTACGTAGATTGATATTGTCCGGTCGCCAATTACGTCGAACCAATTTGGATTCTAAATTCAGTTGGTCAAAGTGGAAAATTGGCTACCGAACAAGAGCTGTATTAGATTTTATTTTCGAACAGTATAATATTTTTTTTAGTAGCCTGGTCTCATGACATATTTTTGATTCGGTCCTTCTACTGTCTTATATTAATACAACATTATGTATTTACCTATATATTATTATTTATACATATATGTTTCTCTACCTTTCTCTATCTATATATGTACCTATGTAAATGTGTTGTCATGAGACCGGGATGACCCCGATAGTTAGTGAGTCGCGTCGTTGCGTGCATGTTGGCGGCGGCGCGTACTAACGCTTCCCGGTTTGACTTTTAATTTGATTTCCATTAATACCTATGTTGACTGTACCGCCCCACCCTATTGGCATGCTCTTTTTACTTAGGCTGTGACGATGTTACTTATCCCTCGTATATACCCTCAAACAGTTACTATGACTTTCAGTTAGACTTACCTATTAATATCACTGAACATTAACCACATCGCGGTATGAATATGACTACCTATCTCTTTCTGTCTATCCTTTATTTTTTACTATGAGTCATACTGACTGTTTGATTTTTTTTTGTTTACTATTTGATTTTGATTTTACTGTCTGTTTTTTTTTATTTTAATTTTTGTTTTTTTTTCTTTATGTTTAGTTTAAGACTAGTGTTTTTTTTGCTTGTGATACGCCAACCCGTCACTTCCCCGCTACTGGTCCATAGCAACCCAGCCTGTTTGAGCGTCGCTGGTTCGACACCCCCCAGGGCTCGGCCGCACAGCGCGCGACTAACTTGCGTTACCGTAATCAGTACATGCAGTAAAGGCGGTTCCGTACGCAGCCAAACAGTAAATGCAACAATAAATTGTCAATGGTTTACTTTAACACCGTACTGGTTACAGCTGTTGAGAGCAAGGTTTTGAGTGTGGAGTGGATTTTTTTCTCTTAAAAGCATTAAATGAACACCCTGTACCGTGGTATGTGCGCGAGCATGAACGCCAAGTGCCCGTGGTACTAACATCCGACGACGGTGGAACCCATCCCCTTTGCAGTTGTGTTGTCTGTGTTACCTGTATATATATTTTTTGTTTTTGTTACTGTTGTTTTTTTTTGTTACTGTTTTTGTTCTGTTTGTGAATGTTGTCCCGTAGTCTGGGGTGGCAGTGTGAACCGGGCAGCGAGGGTCGGCAGTAGTGGCCTTGCCTAGCTATGAACATGCCTTCACTGTGTTAATTTGCGTTCAGTTAGCCTTGATGTAGTGTCCTAAAAGTATTATGTTATGTATATATAGCGACGTAGGCGCAGCAGAGCAACGGTGAGTAGCAGACTGTAGATTGAGCGGAGTATTTACTTATTTTTTATTAAAACCAAACTGAATAATCGACTAGTGGTCCTGTTTCGCTTCCTAACGTCTGTTCTGTCGTCGTGGAAATGTAATGAGATATTTATTTTAGTTTTTTTGCTTCTACCCTCTTTTGTGAATTAAACTGTAAATGGGTATATTAAAAAAATAGTTTATTGTTAGTGTAAGAGTTTATTAGGATGTTAATTATAGTTCCACGACAACAAAACGGTTTTTTCTAACAAGTACTAAATGGAAACAATAGTGATTGATTCGTACCTCCTTGGCTCCCGATTAAATGTGTTAACAATGACTAACTGGCATGGTAGCTGTTTAGATTAAGTAACCAACGTTAAATACGGTACCGCGAGCCGCCATAAAGGTTTATGTAATAAAAAGTAAGTGGCAATACTCGGTGTTTGGTGATCAGATGACTTAGTGTACCCTCCGTCCCCTCCATGGCCATCGTAGGCGTCCCGACGTTGTGTAGGTGTAGACCTAGAGGTGGTAACAGGGTAGCAAGGCTCGACTCGACCTCCCCACCCCCCTTTTTTTGTTTTTCCTTTGTTCAGTTATTGTTTTCGGTTGGCACTCTTCCCGAGTCATATTCTTATCACGTGACACCGTCACACACGCATCAGACGACACATATACACATTATTCTGTTCCTTTATTTTGTGTTTCTCTAAGAGTCTTTTCTGTGTTGGCCCGCTTCGGCCGGGACAGGCGTGGGAGAGTCCCCTGGGACGCGCCGCTCGTCCACCTCTACACTGTCCAACTAGCGAATGTGAAGAAATTGCTCCGACTGATTACTAAAAAAAAAAAAAAAAAAAAAAAAAGATGCCGGCACTTTGTTCACATTTAGTTCTGAATGGTAGCCCTAACGCATAGATGCAGACGCAGGGGGGCGGTCGGGCCCACGGCCGCCCCGCCTGACCCCGTGCTAAAGTTAGGGCTGGTAATAGGACGGTGTCGAATGGGGCGTCGAGCCGCGCGTCGTAGAGCGATGTTGTTGGCAGCCGCAGCCAGTGCTCGAGACAGAGGTGTAGTGGCGGCCACGGCGGCTGGCGGCGCGCGCCGCGCGGAGGACGTTCACGGTACCCGCACCCCTAGACCCCACGCCCACGCCCTAAGCCCACGCCCTACCCTCCCGACCAGGACGTCCGCTCGCGACGACCGTCCACGCCGAACTCGCCTGTGGATTACGTAGTTTTGTGCAGTCGCCGTTCTAACCTTGGCATTTTGTTTTTTTTTTTTCGAAACGTTATACGGGATGTAATGGTAATGTGTGGTGATATTTGAGGGCGTTGTTCGGACGGTCAAACTGAACAATTTTGTCTATGGGACCGACGTCGAAATCTCAAAAAATTGACAACCCCATACAAACTGATGGTCTAGTATGCGGAAGTGATTTTTTTGGAATTTCGATTTCGGTGCTATTATAGTAAAAGTTGGTCGGTTTGATGGCCTGAATATCTAGTTTTAATATCACCGCACATTTCTGGTACTTCTTGTGTAAATTTTCAGAAAAATTGCACGGACAGATAAAGTTCCTGAAAGATATATCCCTAGTAGACGTAATTTTTGAAATTTTCTTAACTTTTTTCTTCACTATTTTTTTTAAGCTAAAGCTCATAAAGTAATCAATAAATTAATTTATTTATACAGCGTTAAATTTTATGTAACGCTATAGAAATAAATTGTAAATAAATTACCTAACCATGAAATTCATTACAATAACAATATTGGTTAGGGTGGTGATGTTAAAATTTAGAGATTGTATTGTGGGTGAGTTGGATGTGGACGAGTTTCTCCCTTTTCCCCAAGTCTGCCTTTCCACTACAATTGGCTAATGTCAGCGATGTGTGAATAAAAACCACCAATTCTCCAGAAAATACAGCTATTTTCTTGGTGGGTTTTTTGTCGCTCGTTTCTGATGAAAAGATAGACACATGCGCATAAGTAAGGCCTCCATTCTGTTTTGTCAATCATCGTGAATTCGAGATGTCATAAAATAAAAATCAAGTCTTCAGAAAAATATCATTCTGAATTGCTCCACAGATTTTTATGTTATAACGTCAGGTATTTATTGAAATTAATAAAACAAAATGGCGGTACTTGCATGCACTTGAATGGCAATCGCCTAAAATGCAATATGAATACGCAAGGTCAAAATTTCTCAACATATTTTCACTTTATTTCTACCAGGATAAGGCACAAAATCCAATTGGTGAAATTTAACGTGCACGATATAAATTTGTCTTTGAATTGAGGTTTGCCGCCTTAGCACGCTATGCCAGACATCGATTCGGTCCATAGCATAAATAGGCAAATTGAATCTTAAATCGTGTCTATTATGGTGTAATTTATTTTTGCTACATACTTTTTCATTTTGAATGTTGGATATCGCACCCTAAGTAGCACGATCATATTTGAATGCTTTACTTTGAGTGGAGTTAGCAACGAATTGGTATGATGTATGACGGACGACTTTATCCAATAACCATTCTATGATTCCAGTAAAACTACATTCCAATCGTATTTTTCTTATTTCTATGTCATTTTTTTAAACATTACATATGTGGTGTAGTAATATGAACCTTCATTTGAATGGACACCTTATAAAATAAATAGTTTTCACGACTCCACGACCAATCAAATCGCAGTAAATTAGAAACATTATAATTCTCTGCGACGTGATAGGTCAATGGGTGTAACTTGTGTGAATGTTAGTAGGCTGGGGCCTTTCCTTGAGTCTTTAAAAGTTTTCAATATTATAAAGAATCATGTCACTTAAGAGGAAAACAATTAACAATCACCAAGAAACCTTTCCATATTTTGCACAAGATTTTGCGTTTTAGGCGTTGCTCTTCAATCAAATATTGTAGTTCTTCAAAGACTTGTGGTACGTCAGACGTTTGCACATTGAAACGTCGCGTAAGCTTCGTTTCCTGGTCGAGACGGCGTAGACCCACACCCCTAGACCTGACCCTACACCCAATTGAACCTCCGCTTCTAATACACGAGCATAACATACCAACACAAACGCCAACATCGAATTTGCTCGGGGACTGTTGAAATAGACTAGCCGACGCAATGCTACAACTACCCGCGTTTCCTGGGTTCTATTTACTTCTGTGATAGATTAATACGTTTCCAGATTGCGTGGCTTTCAATGCCACGTCATTTGGAAGGGCGTATCAAGAGTTTTCATCGCATTGCGTCTACGCTACCGTCGTCAGATCTTGCTTCGTCGAGCTTATAGCGTCACAGCTGCCGATTTCGGCGACCCTCCGCAATAGTTGACATCGTTGGGCTTGCTCGTCTGTCAGAAGTCTGGTACCCTAGCCACCGTACCCTGTAGCCAGCGAGCGGAGATCGACGACACTCAGAAGCCTCCAGTATAGACCTGTACAGAAAGTTGTTTCACTGTCGTCACTTCACGCGACGTCGACTGAGCGCTAGTGTCGTTCGCTCGCCGCGAGCCTGTTTAGTTCTGTTCTGGTCTGTCTGTGATGCATCCCCACGTCTTCGTAGCGGCGCCCACGACCGGACACCGGGCACTGTTATTGTTTTGTCGATGTAGCACCATCGTCGGCCGGCCGGACGTAGCACATAGCACGGCGTCCGTAGCACTGGTAGCTCTCGTAGCTCGCGCACCTACGACGGGATCCACTCGACACTAGTGCGGCCGTGGCGGGTGGGGTAGCGGGTTGGCGGGGCGTGTAGGCTGGAGTGTGTTTGCAGCTGCGCGTGGTGCGCGCGTTCAAGTCTACGCTGGAGGATCTGGAAGAGCGCTTGTCGGCGCACTCGGCCGCAGGGCTCCGGTCCCGGCTGCGCGCGCCCCCCGACTTCGCCTACATCGACGACGACGCGCCGGCCCCCCACCGCACCGAGACCACTATTTTCTAGGCCCCCAAGCGTCGCCACGCGGACCCCTCCCCCTAGATGTAAAGTCGCCTCGGTGTAAAGAAAGGGGAGCATGCGGCACGAGGACACCTTACGGCTGATTTACATGCTACTCGTTTAGTAATTAACTAAATTTTAACTAAACTTCGAGTGTCTTGATGCATGTAAACAATGAAATTAGCAATAAATTACAAGTTATTAAAATTTTGGTCGCAATCAAGTTAAAATTTAGCTAACAACTTGACTACTTATTACATGTATATCGGCCATTAAGGTGCGTCTATGCTAGATGAGCCGAGCGTAAGCTGAGCGCAAGCCGAGCGTAAGCTGAGCCGTGTCAAGTGTGCACGTAAAACGAGCCTATCAATCAATCACTCGCCTAGAACACTGCGAGTACGATGCGAACCCTTTTGTGTTCGTCAAAAAATTAACAATTTACTGAGCAATAGGCTGAGCACAGACGAGCACGAGCCAAATGCTCGAAGCGCGCTCGAAAGTCGAGTAAGATCCACACTGCGCGAATTTTAGCTCGGCTCGTCTAGTGTAGACCTACCTTTACTGTTAATACGATCGAGCCGGTCACTGCCTACCGCCTTGTATACGCGCCAGTGAAAATTAAGTTAAATTCTGCATTCGATTTGTATCCTTGTTAAGACGATCGTTTTATCTAGATGTACGGGTGTTTGTATAATGTGATTATTATGGTCCTTCGACTGACTTTGTAAACGTGCGTGTACTCTCCGTTTTTTTATATCCGCACCGCAATACCCGATATGGGATAGGATGTTAAATGACCCTTTGGGGATGGGATTTTGAATGTCCCTTTGAGGGGGGAGGGTGCGACGCGTGGCGACTTGGGGGCGGGGGGGAATCTCGCCCCGCCCGCTAGTTCTTCCGCGCGACCCGTACTTAAGCGCGCCGCGACCTCAGTCTCGATAGGATAAGCTTATTGACTAGTAGGTAGGCAACGTTCTCTTGACCGGGTTGACGGCACGAACCCACGAACTTTGCTGACTCGGTCACCGACCCCGTGACGTAGGCTAGCCGAACGCGTGGACCTGTACGTTGCCTAGGACACTCGTATCACGCCCTGTTAATTGTGGACCGGTGATATTTTCTGTAGGTAGCTATTTCTAATGAGTGAACGACTCCGGTTTAAAACATTTTAAAATCTAAAATATAAATAAATACTTATTATATGTATATTTATTGTAACTTTTTAAATCAGTAGACTTTAAAGATTTTAATGACATATTTGAGATACTTTAAAACTTTTCCACTCTCACTAGCTTTTTTGTGTATAAGTAGTGTTGTTACGAGTATTGAACTCCCAAGTTATCTCGAATACTTTGAACTGGGCAGCTTGTGTGTTTTGTTTCATAGTAAATTTTGGGACCACTTTTACCCCGTTTCTAACTTTAACTGCGATTATATCGGTCACTGTGACGTTTCGAACGAATTCTATCTTTAATATAGATGAAATATATTTATGTAATATACATAGCCTGAAGTTTAGTATGAATGAGACACCTTCACGCTTAGTGACATCGGAGAGCTACTAAGATGTGTTGTTGATACAGCATTAGAGGGATTATTTACATTGAATAAAATTTGAAGCAGAACGTAGCATTTTCTTTGGCCACCGTAGAGATGTGGTGAGGCCGCCCCGCTTAGCCAGACCGCTCTATTTCAGATGTTGACGGTAAGTGACTAGACTAGTGTCAGACCCGTGAGCCCGTAAGTACCGGCGGTCACGTACGTACGCGTGCGCGCGCAGCACTAGGTATGCATGCGATCGCTACACTGCGGCATAAAAGCATTTGACTCCACCCAGTAGTTCACTCAGACTTGTCTCGTAGATACCGATCGCCGTCTCGGCCACCTGGCGAGGTGAGACGGGGCCGCCATTTTGTTTCGCCGTCTAAACAAAATGTCCGCTCGCATAGTGTTTAAGTACGAGCATAATTATATTGTGAAATGTACTTTTATTTTTATTTTGGTACAAATTGTTGTTAACAATGTTGATTTTACTTTATGCTTCGCATTTATAGTGTGTAAAGCTTACGTTACAGTGTTATGCATGTAAACAAGTGTCTGTGAGTATGCACAATTTGTAATAATATGGTTTACTTTTTTTTAGTTTTTCGATCTAGATGTTTGGTATAGAGATTCTTATTAATATAATGATGTTAAGTTTAATAACTAGTTGGTAGTGTACTGTTTTCTGATTATCGGAGTCTCAGTAAAGGGCCTTACGTCCACTTTTAGTATATTTTTCTTTTTCGTATTAAATTGTATTCTCAATAATAGATCTTATTAACTTACCAAACTTCTAACACAATGTAGTATGTAAGCAGTTAAAAAAAAAGCTTAGTCTAAAAATATGGTCAAAATATACATATTATATAATTTAATCTCCACAATCACACCAAAATTAGTCGAATAAGGAACTCTTTATGAGAATTAAAAAGGCATTTTACTTTTAATTTGTTTATTTTTTTTTTGTTAATCATTAACTTTACTCGGTTGTGTATGTACTTATTTTAATAGCTTGATTTCATAATTTATTTTTGAGTTATTTGTAACGGGTTTATTGTTAAAAAAAACGTTACATACCTAACCGGCACTTTAAAACATCATTTTAATATTTAAAAACAACTCATTAATAAAATCATTTATTCAAAGGATAAGTATATTTCATTTACTACCTGCGCATAACGGACACAATACGATGAAAGTACAGTCGCGATGTAGCCTCACATACCGGATATATCTTTTTACATATTTTTCTGCGTAGTAGTAGTTTCCGACACGACATTTAATTCCTATTTCCTTTTTTATATATAGTATTTGCTACTGGATGCCCTCGATTACCCAGCCCCAGCTAGTGTGAATGCCCCCTATACCTAGATACAGTTAGGCACCCTAATTAACAAAACTGTTTCACTGAAACTCCTTAGTCTTTACAGCTCACCTTCCGTAGATTGGGGATTCTAAAGCCAAATTTTGTATAAAGCACCATACCATGTTTTATTGACATAGGTACATTATTATTTTTACAAAGAAAAAGAAGTAAAAAAACCGCCCTAGCTATCTGCCCGGATTGCGGAGGACACGTGTTCGTTTCCCGCTTCAGGAGAATAATTTATTGAAATTTTGTCAGACTTCTTTTTCGTTGTAATTTTTTTTAAACTTTTTAATAATGATCATATAAAAAAATAAAGCAACTTTTTATAAAAGTATTTGGTTTTGGAATTGCATTTTAGTATTTTGAAGCGATTGGCGACAAAGCAGTTTTGTGACTAGCGCGGGCGGCACACTGATGCGCACGTGGTTGTTTTGCAGCAAAAGGCGGATATATTGGCCGGTCGCAGAATATTTGTCAATAATTATTTGGCGGAGCACCGAAGGATCAGCGTGCAATCTGGCGGCAGCTCGCTGCCGGCACTCAGCCCCGTATCGCATCAGAGCGATGATTAAAAAAATCACAATCAAAATTTAAAAAAAAAACAAATCTCAATAAATTGACTACCAATCAATTTTGTGTACAAACTCCCCAAAAACTATTGACACGCCCTATTGAGTACCAACAAAAATATTAACTGCCATATTTAAACAATATTATTAAATTAAATAAAATAAAAAAGTATACAAACTTGTTATTCTAAAAAATGATCGCTGTGGTTTCTTGAAATGTTTAGAACATTTTTAAGGCGTTTTTATTTCACAAATTTCTCTCGTGTAAATGCGGTAGTGGTAAGATTCGTTTAATGTTTACTAAAATATATTAGCGTAAGATAAATATTAGATTATTCGCAAAGTATATTGGTTAGATTATAAATGTAACTATGGTGCACCATTTATATAGAAAAACGAAGTTTCCTAGGTCTGTAGAGTAAATTTACCGTCGTTGACAAACGATATGTTGCCCAATCGTTATTTTATCTTTAAAACGTCATTTTTAAATGTTGATTTGTGTAAATATATAGTTTTCTTAAACATTCTGGTCGTTTTACAAAACAAATTTACACTAAAATAAGATTTCGTAATTGTTCGACGTAAAAATTAATACAAAAAAATATTTACTTATATATTATATAAAAAGCTATATTATATTAATCAATGTGCCATTTTTATAAAATAAACTCACAAATTTTTGCTACTTAAGTGCTTTTATAAACGTTTAAATTAGGGTGATATTTAAATTTGCTTGTTGTGTTTTTGTTTTCATTAATTTTGTTTTTTGAATGGGAAGGAATGCATTGTTTTTATTAGATATTGTGTGTCATGGTGACATGATCATGTTAAATGTTTAGATATTTTATTATTGATAGAGTAAGCTGGATGTATATTTTTATATTATTTCAGTAGTTGTTCCTATGTATGTGTCAACCCCACTACTTGTACACGACTGCTATGCTGAAATATTTTAAATTTTTATATTTTTTTATGAGAGTTTTTTTTTCTCTAAATAATAGTAACAGAATATTTAAAGATAGTAGTTGCTCGCAAACATCGAATGCCATTGGAACAATTAGAAGTAAAACAGTTGTTTTATAAAATAGTTAACCGGAAGCTGGATGCATGAAAATTAAATTACTATGATGAATAATTACTAAAAATATGCGATACCTAGACACTGTTCTCTTTACTGTATCTTACTGTGGTGTTTTGGTAATGGCGGGGTGAGTTCAAATCACTTTTCATCTCGACTGTCCGTGGTGAAAAGTGGCATCTGTTTTGTAGTTCGCATCGTAATCACTTCGACATTACCGAAGCGCTCTCTGTCACCTTCTACACACTCACACCACTCCTTACTCTCTGGTCTTCCAAACTTCTTCTACTCTATTCTTTTCCTTTTATTTCTGTTTCTCCAAGGTATCGGATCTCAAGCAAATTTAACTATCCGTCGAATGTTTCTATGGGATATAAACTTCTTAAACTTGTCTAAAAATTATTTTAAGTACTAATATATATTACTACTATAATATATATACCTAAATTAAAACATTTGATTCCTAAAATTCGTAAATGCACATCGTGTAGTGAAAAACTTAAATCATAGCCTGCTACATGAGTATTTAAATTTGGTAGTCATTATAGAATATGCCTATACATACAAATAAATATATTTAAAACTATTTTAAAAGTATTGTCTTGGTGTACACCAAATTTAGTTGTAAACAAACTAAAATAAATGATTTGGGAAAATTTTAATCATTACGCTTATAGTGGATACCACGCGCCTGATAGTGAGTTGAGGATCACTTTAAGATTAAACAAAAGCTAAGCATGATTTCCTGCTATACCTACCTAAATTAATACTGTCTGTTAACACGTCACTAAAGCTTGTCTCTTATTAAAGTTTAGTAATAAAGTATCTATACTCCAAAGTAAATTTCATTTCACCCAACTATGCCACGTGTCGGAGCCCTGCATTTAAGGTAACTCGAGGGATATGTTGTGTCACTGTGCGGCGCCGGCTGCCGAGCCGAGGCCGGCGGCCGGCGCCGCGTGTGTCGTGCGGTCTAGTTCATGTATTAGATGCTTCGCGCTTTCACGCTCCGTTGTTGTAGATCTGCGTCACTCAGTTCCTGCTACCTCTGCGCGCACGCAGCCTTCTCCTACCCACCGTGCAGCTTTGAAATATGAACCTTGTGCCATCTTACTTACGGTGTGTTTTTAATGTTTAGAAAGTGACGGCGACGCGTCGGCGTTCCCCGTCAAGTAATCTGTGAAATGTTGAAAATGCCACCGTAAGTGATACGTGATAAGAGTCGTATTTGTGTTGTACTGTGGGCGGAGCAGGTGCAAATGCCCTCTGCGTGCGCTCCGAACTCTGTAGCTGTAGTTAGAGTTGTAAATAGTGCACTAAATGAATCATGTGATAAACACGACGTATAAATAACAGGTATCTGTCTCGAAACATCTACCCGCTTCCTTACGTAGTTGAGTAAGTAGCTGCTGATGGATTAGCCGATATGTCATCGGTAGATATCTGGTATGTGAGAGCGACGTCGACACTGTTTAGATAAATGTGCTTCACTTAGACCGTATAGTTCGCATGAAGACTAACTCAACAGACACACCGTCGTTCCGACTACCGACCTCAACCACACACACACACTCACACAACACACCCACAAACAAACACCAGAATATTATCTGTGGAAGCTTCACTGAGATAGACGTCAGGATCAATAAATGTTCGATGTTAAACCATGTATTATGTTTAGTTGGTTAAGTTCATTATTTTATGTTCACGTTTATGAAACGGAGCCCTGGAAGGAGACTGTACAATACAATAAAAATGTTCAATTATATAAAATAGCTGTAAGTGCACAACCCCATGAATGTGCTTCTTAAGGTACCCACTGAGATGGACCCTGCGTTACTTTCTATTCCTTCTCTGTATTATATTTGGTTTATCTTCTCTCAACCTGTTCATCGCTTTGAGGCACTGCTTCGTCAGTCCCAAATACTTCCGTGTTTCCGGTAAATGTAGTATCTACCTGTACCTACACCACGATATATGTGAATACTTGTTTCTCACTTGCTATTGTGGCGAACGCTGTTCTGAACTTAAATGGATCTATTTTATGTTTCCCCCACAACTGTCGATATCCATTTTTCGTCTGCAGCGCCTAAAATGGAGATCGCTTCTCTTTTTGCGCCGTTAACAATTATATTTCCATTTACGTTCCCTCTTAAATTATGAATCTGTCTACTTTTTTTTGTTGAGATTCATTTGCTCACTTTATGTATTTAATTATTGTGTTATCTGTGTGAATTGCGTTCGTCTGAGCACGCGAGTTCCGGTCACCTGTTTCCGATCTCTTCTGCCGTGACCCCTTGTTTCATATTCTCGTTTTTATTTTTTTTTCCATGACGCCATTGCACCGGAAGGTCATAGGTGGCGAGTTACAAGAACGCTTGATACCGGTGCCCTACAGCAAGACGTCTACCGATCAAGCTGTAAGAACCCACACTAACACGCCGGAAGCTTGCTGTTTCATTCACACGTCTCGTCTATTTTTATGTTGTCCCCTTCTGTTTTTTTAACGTTCTACTTGACTACTCTATCTACCTACAACTTTGTCCGACCTATACTGTTCTCCCATTGGCCTGTTTTGACGCCGACATGTTCGTTTTTGACATTACATTCTGGAGTTTTCTACAATGGTGGACTCAAAGAGTTTGCTCGACATTTCATTCTGATGTTATAAAAAAGTTAAAACGATGAATGTATGGTGAAACGAAACATGTCGGCGGGGTTTTGCATGCTTTTATTTGTCATCCATTTTGCATGATTCTCCTGACGCATGCGCTGTGTTATACATTATAGAATATTTAATTGCAAAGTTTATTAAGTTGAACCTATAAATTGTACAACTTCTAAGTGTACATTTTGGAGTGTTTAAAAAGGAGTTTAATAATTGATCTACTAAACTGGTTTTAAACTGGGATGGTTTGCGGAATTCACTTGATTTGATTGTGCTGTTTTGTGATAGCGTGCCGTTTGAATAATTGTGTTCCCAAAAGTGAGTCAACCCCGCTTCCCTGCCGTCCAAACGGCCGCGTAGGCGTCGATAGCGCGTCTCATGAGTTTATTTTCAGTTGGCATCATGTTTCATGGCATCGTATTTATATTTTGCCTCACACTTTGCACCCGAAATAAAATCGTGGGGTCCTAAACTGCGACTTGGGCATAGTAGCATCACAAGACACCAGGGGTTCGTGATGGATGCTTTTGGTCTCATCTCGAAATGTTTTAGAGGCATTTTGCGCAACAACATAGCTTTTAGTTTTCAGTGTACAGGGTTATTTGTAATACACCGGTAACCTCGCAGGACTAGATAGTTTGTATCGTAAACAAAACGTTACTTTTACGAGTCTTAACATAACTCAATAGATTGAACTAAAATGATTTTGCAAGTTTTAATTCTACTGTCGCGACTTTTGTAACTCTATGTTTCATCCATAAAACATAGACGTATTGACATTCGAGTGGTGACTTAAATTAATATTTATTTTTGTCTGTAGGTAAGTAATTACTAACGAATTATCAAGAGTCGTAGAACAGACGTTTTTGTCTATGATGTTAGCTATCTAGTCCTGCAAGCTTGCTGGTACCTTACAACCAACCCTGTGTATATCTTAAGCTAGTGACGCTTGTCGCGGAGAAACGTGGGTACGGAGCGGACGATGGATGTTGCTTCGTTCATGTGCATAGTTGGTGTAAGATGCGACATATATAGAGCTTAGCCACACTTGTCAGGAGTCAGTCACAGACGGTTTGCATGGTAGGTACTTACACCGGTGTCCAGGGAGTTTCACGACACGCACTCGACGCTAGGGCCTGTGACGATGGCGCCCCCCTTCCCAAGGTGGGTGTGCCCTGGCTGACACGTGTGCAAAACGGCAGGGCTGCCAGTAACTGCTTAGTGGTCAATTTGGATCACCTAAGCAGATATTGCGATGCCATTGTCTTTTAATTTGTAAAGAACTGTAGGTATTATAATTAGTAATATTTTACTTTTAATTTAGAGGTCGGATAGACCGGATTTCGGTTCGTGCTGCGACCTTTTGACATTCGACGTCGATTTTTAATTTGGAAAAGTATTTTTATACTTCGAAAATCGTTCCAAATACAGGAAGCAAGAGACGCGTAAACTGTACGTGATATAGGATTATTTATTCTTGACTTGGGACTATGGTTGGGGTAACCTGTAGGCTTAGCACGGTACGTAGACACAATCTCCTCTATTTGCCAGTGTTTTGTCTCGGAATTTAGTGGGAGTTAGAGCGGGGGGAAAATATTTTCTTTTTCCCCGAGGAGATTTTGTCCACGTGCTAGCCTACCTAGACAAGTGGAGTACCATCGAAGGCCAGTGTCAGCTGGTGAGCGCGCCCTATCACTGCATGGCATCTGTGACTGAGGATTTGTTTCCTAACGCTTTCTTGCCTCTTTTTATGAGTCGGTGTGCTTCCGTTTATGTTCATTCAACCATGTACATACCGGTGGCGTGTCCTCGGCGCGACAGCAATCTGACTCCGAACTTCTAGATCTGTATCTTCCCTCTTTGTACCTCTTTCCAGAAGCATGTTTTGGGAACCGAGCGAGCCAGTTGGTTTTCAAAGCAATGCTTTCGAAATCAACGTTGTAGTTCCTCGGAAATTTGTGCTCAGAGGATGCTTCTGGGAAATGGGGTGCTAATTCTGGAAGTTAGTTTAAGCCCTGTACCGGCTCAGTGCGGAGTCAGAGAGCACCCGCCTTTTGGGACGTGGATGTACACATGACAACAGTAGTCTGGCATGTCTAATATACTCAACAACAGCATTTAATTTTGTATATTACGGTCCTGGGTGTCGCAGTGGTTTGACAGCGTAACAATGTTCCCATCTTGAGCCGCTGCTATTGGTTTCCAAAATTAATGCCGCTAGTTAACTGATAGGATTATTAGACGATTTGCTAGTCACTGACTTTAGAAAATTATGGCTAGATTACCGCTTGGGTTGATTTTTTTGGAATCCAAAAAGACTAGAGAAGAGGCAAAACGCTGGAGTCCCATTGCCACTCTTGCCCGTTTAACAAGAGAGGGAGTGGCATTTTAAGAGTTTTGTCTCTGTCTCGTCTACGGCCGCTTAATTTGGGATATAGCAGCTGCCATATCAATGCGCCGCTCGGCTGATGCGATCAGGCATTCCCACTGTCGACATAGTATTTTCCTTTCGGTGGGAGCCTTGGGGCTGGATTTCCGTTGTTCCGTTTAAAGTAACCTGTTCGCGAAAAGTTAGTTGTTTTATGGAACAGCCCCAATCTTCCGATAGGGAAAGACTGTAAGCGAAGCCAGGGACTCCAAAGCTGCTTCTTCTAGAATCTCTGTGCAATCAGCCCCTGAAGACATGTGGCCAATCTATTCGAACGAATGCATGACAAACAACATGGCGGCCGTCGTGTCAAATGCAAGAGAAGTGACAAAGTGAATTGTGTATATAAAAAGTTGTAGAAATTATAGTCTCGATGTGGGAAGAAGGGGACTGTAAATTTTCGGACTTTTTCCAACCACAATTATTGTCTCTGTAACAATTTTTCTAACGATTTTTATATACCTACGGCCTTACTGATACACGGTATAAGCATTCAGTGTTTTGTCTCTTTTCCTCGCAAATGGTCTTATTCAAAGTCATGTTTGTGAGACGAAGAAAAAACGCGGAATAGCTTTACCACGCTTACTGCCAGTTTATTAGTAAGACGGCTAATGTTCAAAGAAAAATAGTAAGAGAAGCTGTCAGAAATCGACGCGTGTGAGATTGGCCAAGTGTCTAGAAGGGCAGAGCGGTTCTAGCAGCGGCTATAGTGCGACAAGTTCGTGCGCGACCCTCCTGCGGTACGAGACGGGGGCGTGGACGAGGCACAGTAGATGCTAGCGTGGGCGGGCCGTCCCCGCCACCGCCCCTCATACCGCAGGAAGGTCGCGCACGAAGTTGTCGGACTATAGGCTCAGCAGTCCCGGGCCGGGCGCCCTGCCCCTCTACGGGGCATGGCGCCCCGCCCCGGCCGCAGTGGCATGCCGCGCGTCGGACCGGCCGTGAGCGGGTGTGTGTGCGCGCAGATCCGCGTGGTGAACGCGTTCCGGCAGGGGCTCGACTCGCGCGGCTCGCTCGCCGACGCCGCGCTCGCCGAGGCGCTCCGCAAGCAGACCGCGCTCTCGAAACGCTTCTCGCACTCGTCGAGCATCGAGTATGCGGACGCGGCGCGTGAGACGCTCGCGCCGCACGACATCGACGTCGAGCGCCTCTCCAGCCACAGCCATACCGAGACGGCCGTGTAACCGCCCGCCGCATCGCCCCGCCGCCCCGCCCGCAAGCCGCACAGCCCGTTTAGCGAACAGTATTAGCAGGGCCCCCGGACCACTCGACCGTAACGCCTAGTTCGCACTGTGTACAGGCCCGTCTTAAACTATGCTGGGACACTTGGGCACGGAATTTGAAGCCCTTTTGCAATGTAAAGGTAGCATACAAAAAAAATTGCGGAAAGTGTTTTGTGCGCCCTTCAACATTTTTTTGGGAGAATAAATATGAGATAAATGCTTGTCCTTAGGGGCCCATTGAAAATGGAGGCCTTGGGCATTGGCCGCTAGTGCCCTTATGGTAAAGACGGTACTGACTATGCTCCCGAAGCTACTGTTTCAGGATAGTAGCTAGTCGTTTCGGAGCTCGAGCACTACCCGGTTAAAATATTTGTAGACCAGCGGGATTTTTGTGTAAGCCTCTCTCAATCGCTCTCGTCTACCTGTCACTCTCACTCATTGAGAATAATCGCAAAGTGTGAGAGTGACAGGTAGACGAAAGCGATTGAAAGAGGCCCACATAATCGGGGTTCTGGCTAGAATGTGAAGGCCCTCCCCATTCCCAATGCGACACCGTTAAATCGATCACTGGTAATTAATTATAACGGACGCCACAAGTGAAAAAAATCGAAGTTAAGAGTGATGCTTGTTTTACACACCGTACTGAAGCGTCGACGTGACTGCACCAACGCCAGGTCTACAGATGTTTTAACCGGGTAGTACTTGCTTTTCTGCCCAAAATTGTTCGCGAGCTCGAGTATAGTTTACAAGTGAGTGGTGTTGCAAGATACAACAGTAAATAAACTGATTGAACTAATCGTAACGGGTACTTTAGAAGAGGTGGATAGGGACATTTGTGTGATTTGTAAAAAAAGCGGTAGGTAGGAAAATGGACGGATAGATAAACAAGGGGCTACTAATTGTCTTCTAAAGGAATTAGCTTTGGACAATCCCAAAGAATAGTTTCTTCGCTCTAATGAACTGGACAGGTTCGGACTTGTTAAGACGGTGAACCAGTGAGCAGGCGCGGCGAGGTGCTATTATAACGACTCGACTTAATTACTAACCTACTCGACTAAATCGTTAGTGTTCAGACAAGTTAAGCTACCAAATCATTGGCCACTAGACTAAAATGCTAACACAGTGCGAACTAGGCGTTACGCTGCCAACGCCACCGCGTGACGACGAACTTGTAAAAAGCATAGTTTTGATGTAACCAGTGTAGGCCTAGCACGTGGACAAAATCTCTCTCCACCACTTGACAGTGTTTTGTCTCGGTTTTTAGTGAGAGTTTGAGCGAGGGGGAGACATATTCTTTTCCCCGAGGAGATTTTGTCCACGTCCCAAGTTAGCCCTATACAGCGTGATCGAGTAACGTATCTGATTTGGACGCGGGTGCGTCCGCCGGTGTATCTGAGCGTGAGTTGTATTGTTAACTAGTGTGTTTAATTATTCGATTGTTTTGAAAATATTTTATTATTATGATTATTATTATACGCGCGTCAACCGCGCGCGTCTGTTGAACAAATAAAAAAAAATATTGTCTAATTATTAATTTTAGATTTAAGCGCAAGGATGAGCGAATGGGCGAGTGTTTTTTGAAAAAAAATAAAATTTTCGCGTACCATCGTGTCGTCTATTACACGGAATGAAATGTTTTGTATTGCTTTTGTGGGGGCGGGCGCGCGGGCGGCGGCCCGTCTTTTGTATAAAGTTCTTTCGTTTGTGGCGCAGCTCACCGTGGTACGCGCGGGGCTAGCCGCCCGCCCGCGCCCGCCCTAATACTAGAACTAAATTATTGAAGTATTACTTAAGGTGTTTGTTATAAATTTCAATAACTTTTCTTTTTGTTTTTACGACCTTTCCCCCCTAAATCTAAGTGTACACTTAAGTCATATCTCGAAGCGTAGACGCATCAACTGTACAGTTTCTATACAAGAACCGTCAAACTGCATTCTTGTGTAAAAACGGAGGTAGTCCACTTTAAACATCTTCAAAATGTTTAAAAATAGAAATAAATTGTATAGCTGAAGGTATTTATTTGTAATGCTAGTCTCTTATGAAAACAAAATACTAATTATTCAATTATTATAATGTACTTATTGATTATTGATAAATACTTCAAGTTTATTAAACAAGATATAGTCTACGGTGTAACGAATTGATTTGGAAATTTTTTCTCTATGAGCAATAGCGAAGTGCGCGGGTGTCTGGGCCCGGCCGGACGTGTCGCGACGCGCCGCGACGTGTCGCAACGTGCCGCGACATGTCGCGACGTGCCGCGGCGAGCGCCACGCCGGGCCGAGGTTCGCGCGCGCGGCACCGACATAGGCGACGTAGGATCGCAGCAGTGGCATTTTCAACTTATAAAGTAAGACATGTATTTTATCGACTTAGTGACGAGTTGAAACGAGAGTCGCACCAGCGGCGCACCGCTCGCCGCCCCCTTGTTTTTAGTGGTAAATTGAAACAAAACGATCTAGCGTATCGGCAATGTTCAATTTTGTATAGGACGTTTCATAGTAGCGGTATTGAGCAGTTGTTACTTTTGTTTTGAGGTTCGTTCGTAGGCGCGTCACGCGTCATGCGTCACGCGACCGCGACACACCGACGGACCGAACCGCCGGCGACGGACGAGTGGCGCGACAACTATTAAAACTATTAAACAATCTTGTAAGTAATTAAGTATTAGCTTCGAATCAATAAAGCCTTTTTAAAAAATTAGTTAAAAAATGAAACTATTGAAACTTCACAATGTTTAAATAAATAAATAAATTAGTTATGGGTTTCAGTGAATAGCGAGGTCATGGTATCGTTTTGTGTATATTGATTACTACTATATATATATTATTATTATGTATTATTTTCCGTTGATATTCGTCACCACGAGTTTCCCAATGAAAGACAATTATATTAGGTGTCTGTACGTAGCGCCTCGCGGCTCTTACCTAACAATGAATTGTTTTGACAGACAGTCTGCCACTAACCATTTTAGGTGATAAGTCCCATTGTTGTATTTTTCGTCTCACAATAAATGAAATCTATTTTATTGTTTTTAAACACTGAAGTTTTATTTGCTGCCTTGTGTTATTCGTTAATTGGTTCTCATATTTAGGCCCGAAACGTAAATCAAGTGATTATTATTAACCATCGATTTTTGACAGTTTATCGTATGGAAGAACTGACAAAAAGTGACGGTTATCTTTTATTCTCTTGTTTTAAGTGTTGGTGAACTCGGGCCTTAGAACGTGATAAAAATGTACAGTCGCACGTCAGGATACCACAAAATGTAAAATTTTCTCAATCGAGTTTGTGCCTTACTAGAAAGAAGTTAAGGTTGACAATCGATTAAAGAAAATCGACAGATTTGGGTGGTCTGGAGAGTAGTTGACCATACCAGAATATAAACCAAATCCTGCAAAGATCCCCCTATAAAAATTAAATTTTATCTCGCTCTGCCTTCTCAAGTATACAACGTCATCAATTAGGGGTGCATGAGAATGGGCTATAATCCAACATGCTGGCCCACTGATATCCCCAAGTATATACGACTACAGATGCAGCCGGAACCAACAGCTTGACGTAGTGACTTTTTGGTCACCCATTCAATGATGGACTTAGCGAACATTGCTAAGTTTACTTTAATCGCAGGCTAATCGCGCAAAGCCACTGCGCCATCGAGCTCCGACATATTTTGATTGATCAATAATAGTAACGCTTGAATAGGAAATATTTGCCATAAATTAAATGAGGCACATTCTCCATATAACTCTATTCATAGGGAAAGTTTATGTCCTGGGTGATGATGAATAATATATGATCAAGTATATTCGAATATAAATCAACTATGTTCATAACGGTTCTGGTTGACAATACTGCAGAGTTTAAAACTAAGACGAGAAGGAACTAAGCAAACTATCGCATTTTGCACAATAACTTATACACCTGACTGTATTAATTTTATAGACACTAACACCAATTACATTTCTATATGGTTTATCATAACGTTATTATTATAGCCGTGTGGTGACGGCAGAGTAGAATACAATTGTCACCATCCCAAATCTCTCCCGTGGGTGTCGTACAAGGCGACTAAGGATAAATCAGTGATGAGGAATGGGCAGCAGCGTTCCTCTTATACTACCGTCCTGACAATGTACTGCGACTTTTGTGCCCGATAAATGGCAATAGGCTCGCCACCTATTACATGGGACTTGACATAATTGGCGAAACGCGGGTGAGAATTCACCTCTGCCTACCCCTTCGGGGATATGGGCGTGATTTATGTATGTATGTATGTATGTACTATAACATTCTATTTCTACGCCATCTTTTTTCCTACACCCAGATAGCCAATCCAGAGTCGCAGTCTATAAGCAAGCCTTAGAGACTTGCCCTCGAATACAGAAACGCTACTCAAAGTTTGAGTGCTGCTTAACATCTAAGTATTGTCAAAATGTACGTCTTTCCGTACATATATTGACAGGTATCGTCCACTTAACTTTATAAGCAGTGCTCAAAATTTCGGTAGGGTTTCTGTATTCAGGGGTATACCACATAATAGATATTGATATCTCAATAAAAACAACAAATATACTTGGAAAAATATATTCAAGTACTCGCAACACTTACACACTAAAATATCAACTATAATACAGAACATTGAGACCTACTTCGGGGAGATTATGGGAAAGAGATGATGCCGGGCGGTGGTTCTGGCGGCATGAATGCGGGCATCGCCGCGTTCGGGTCTGAAATTAGAAAATAAAATGGCAGGTTAAAAATAGTCTAAATAATCCTACATAAATCACTCCAATATCCCGGAAGGGGTAGGCAGAGGTGAATTAACACCCAAGTTTCGCCAATTAGATTAATTACGATGTATTAAGTGGCGAACCTATCGCCATTTAACGGGCACGGAAATCGCAGTACATTGCTAGGTGGCATAAGAGGAACGCTGCTGCCCATTACTCATTGCTGTCTTAACCCTTAGTCACCTTGTACGACACTCGCGGGAGAGAAAGGAGTGGTAACAATTTGTATTCTGCTCTGCCGTCACCACACGGGACAATACATTCGAAATCAACTTACCAAATTTGAGTTGGTGATGAACGAGTTGCGTCGGCGGCCGGAGTTGCGCCCGCATCATGCGCATCGAAGGCGGTGGCTGGCCGAGCGGCACGGTCGTCGGGCCATGCGGCATGACCGGCTGGCCAAGCGACATGACCGGCTGACCGTGCGGCATCACCGGCTGACCATGCGGCATGACCGGCTGACCATGCTGCATACCCGGCTGATTATGCGGCATGACCGGCTGTTGGCCAAGCGGCATGATCGGCTGGCCAAGCGGCATGATCGACTGGCCAAGCGGCATGATCGGCTGGCCTTGCTGGTTATGCGGCATGCCTTGTTGTTGACCGTGAGGCATGATCGGTTGGCCATGCGGCATTGTCGGTGGCGGGGACGGCGGCGGTGGCGGCGGCGGCAAAGCGTCCCACAGCGGCACGTGGTCGGGATGGGTGGCCGGGCACGGCCAAGCGCACCCGTAGCGACGGGACTTCTTTTTCTTTAATTGGAAAAAAATAGATTACGAATGATATAAAAAAAGATTCAATTTGATGATGTCTGCCTATACAAGTGGCCTATCCATTACGAAGAATAGAATACAAATATCAATTTATTTTGGGAAAAGTAGCCACGTAAAAACAACGTGGTATAGTTTTACTAAATTATTCATAATGCCTATTATGTATGTAAGTCTCGAGCAATACAAAGTCGTAAATTATGTATGAATCTTTAGGCGCTGGCTGTCCAAAACCAACCCTTGGGGGATATAAAGTTTGCTCACCCTCTTGATCGGAGGTTCCTCCGTGTCAGAGTCCTGCCCCGGCTGGTATCCGTCCGCGAAGCTCACTCGCTTCGCGCCTCTCCCGGCGTCGCTCGCCAACGACCTCCTGAAACGTGATATTTATTTTCAAGAGCTACACATCAAGTAGTATCAATTATTACAAAGAAAATTATGGTTAGAAAAAGTTTATAAAATTATTGTCTTGATGCGGGAATCGAACCCGCGTCCTCTGCAATCCGGATGCCTATACCTATGCCACTCGGCCAAACAAGACTTTTCTTACCACTATTTTCTTTGTACTATTCATATAATGTTCAATTTACAATCGAAATTATAACAATATTTATGTTTAATATTGTCTTAAGCAATCTCTTTCAGGCAACCTTGGTAATAGAAAACTTGAAAATATATAAAATCAGTTAGGGCAAGAGTAGTTAATTTATTGGGAACTCTAGATCAACTTCGTTGATCTAGAGCTTCCCAAAAATAGTTCACAGACACAAGTTTGACACCGCTCCAATCCAAAAAATATTTACGTTCTCAAAACCACTGCATTGGGAACTCTAGATCAACTTTTTTGACAAAAATAGTTCACAGGCACAAGTTTGAAACCACTCCAAACAAAATATAGGTCTTCGATTTATCATTAAAATCTCTACTATTAAAAGCGATTGCAAATACTCACAATGAAATATGCACGTTCTCCAAATCACTGACACCGAGCACACAATCTACTTGGGTTTTAAATTATAAAATAGCATAACTTAATTACACACAAACCGAATAATTGAATAACTCTCACGAATTACTTCAGTTCAAATGAACAAACGCAGCCAATCAATCAAATGTACTTAGCTCAATAATTGTATTTTTCGTTCACGGTCAAAAATTATGGTTCTCTTTGTCGAGATCCTCATAGAACCCTTCATCAGGTCTATAGACATCTTATGACACATGAATTACTCAATATAAATATATTTCGTTAGGTACTGACAAAACCCAGCCGCATATCGTAATAACTATATATTTTTCTTTCATGTTCAATGCACTGTTTTCCCTTCGTTGGGTTAGAGTTTCTCTTTATCGAGATTAACTCTTCACACCACATAGCAACACGAATTACTTTATACCATTATTACGATACGTCCAACCAGCGGCTAGCGATCGCTTAAATACTTACTAATTTAACTATGAAATGAATTTTCGATGGAGAATAATGTTTATTGTACACCAAGAGCTAAGCGAAATTTAGTTAGTTCGTCAGTACTGTGATTGGGTATTTTTATATTTTAAAGCATCGTGCTAGCTTGTTCTGGACGCATAGCGTAAGCATAAGCGTATAATGCTGATTTTAAGTAATGAGTTCGTGATAAACAACGGTGTCCATTTCGTTAATATTCGATAAATGCTTTGCTTGCACTTGCTACATCTGCACTTGCTACATCTATTAATTTGAGTAATAATTATATTAAAGTTACCTACAGTCGAATATTTAAATATGTATCCATTTAAAGCTAGATAATAATTTAACTAATTTGAAATAGCCTCAATTAATTTATAATCAATCAACGCTATAATTCTTTGTAAATGCCTAATGTGTTATAATAACACAGCGATAAGAACTATACTGCATATACTATTTTTTATAAATTTACATGTTTATATACACTCTTGAAATGTCATGTGTTCTTTTAAAGCTCAATAAAGATGTATCCTTACATCACGAAACCACTACAAAAAGGCTTTGACTTGCTCAGGAACTTTTCATAAATATTTAAATTTAATTATGCTACTACAAAATGGTTACATTATTTTATACTTTTGAAATGGTCATGTATTAAAATACTCGACTGTACATAAAATAATATTTGAATAAAGAAATGACAAGACCATTTATATTGGACGACAATAACACGATACGATTTCTACACGAAATAGTTGCACTGCTTGTTTCATACAACGTTAAATGATAGGAGATATGAATTTTCTGAAATAGGTTAAAAAGTGAAAATCGCAATTAGTGGTTTCGTGTTGTAAGGATACATTTTTATTGAGCTTTAAAATAACATTGTAACAGTGTATAGTTGTAATTGCCGTATTATTATAACACATTAGGCATTTACAAAGAATTATAGCGGTAATTGATTGTACATTTAATGATGCTATACTACAAAATGGTTACATTACTTTATATTTATTATTTATTCACAATGCCATATAGGTGAATTTGTACAATTATTTTAAGATCTGACTGACTCACTCTTTGATTGTACCTTATTGTACCAAATTTTGTGAATAAATGAATATATACCTTCGCAATGGACACGTATTAAAATACTCGACTGTACATTAAATAATATTTAAATAAAGTAATGACAAGACCATTAACATTGGACGACAATAACACGATACGATTTCTAGACGCCATCGTAGGACTGCTAGTTTCATATAATGAGAGATGATAGAAGATATAGGTTAAAAAGTGAAAATCGCAATGGTCGCACATTTGCAGAAATATATTTTTAAAATACTCCTTTTAATAGATAAGTTGGTTTTAGGTATGTCAGTTAAAATACAAATATTTTTCCCAGTTTAGCCAGAGTCTGTTCGCATTCAGAGACCTATATGTAAAGTCGTATCGGTATCGTATCGTTTAATTTAAATATCCTCAATGGATTGAAATTGAATGTAAAGTGCCTATAACTTTGGTGAAAAACAATTATCTCAAATTTCAAGCGGTAATTTGAACGATGTGTTTTTCACCAAATCAATTACACAATTTATTGAGTGGAAATTAATAAAAAAGGCTGACGAAACTAGTTTGCTTAAGTTTGTAAATATGTCTGCAAATAAGGAAGTATTTACACTGTCACGAAACTTAAGTTAAGAAATTAATGTCTGTTTAAGTAATTTATTCAATTATTTAGTAGTGAAATCTGTACACTATTAATGGAAGTAACAGGTATATACACACTAAGCTTAAATGCTGTATAATTTTGAAAGAATTTCAAATAAATAAAAAATTTAATACCGTCAACGCAATACAGTCAACCTCTCTATTAGCATCTATATAAGATTATTTCCTTTTACCGTGGTTGCTTTATATTAGTTTAGTTAAAATCATATGAGACAGAAACAAAAAAATATGATTTTTAATACAAAACATCTAATAACAAATTTATTTATAAGGCTAATTTGGAAAATATTATGCGCACAAGCATTGATTTTCTTTTTGAAATATATAATAAAAGCAAAATGCGTAACAGTATGCACTCGCCTTTGTAATGTTCAATATGCAATAACGTTAAATGATCACATTGATTGTAAAATCAGCAATATTATTATATAAAAGCTAGTAGGTTTTAATGTTTTATCAGTCTCTGTTCGATTTGCCTAATTGCTACCCAACTACGGACCCGGTTTCGGCCTGCCGGTTGGCTTCAGCAAGGAAGCTCTGAGAACAGAACTGTCGACAAGCTATTTCTAAACGACTCCAGTTTTGAATAATTTAAGTTGTAAACGGTGTTCAATAAGTTTAAATTTTTTAGTATTAAACTGAGATCGCTAGCCGTTGGTTCACGTATCGTAATAAAGTTATAAAGTAATTCGTGTTACTATGTGATGTGAAGGGTTTAATCTCGACAAAGAGAAACCCTAACCCAACGAAGGGAAAACATTGCATTGAACGTGAAAGAAAAATATATACTAGTTATTACGATATGTGGCTGGGTTTTGTCAGTACCTAACGAAATTAAAATTTTTCCCCGACAAAGGGGTACCAAAATATTCTGTTTGTAGACCTTATGATGAGTTCTATGAGGACCTCAATAAAGAGAGCCTTATAATTCATGTATCAAAGTCACAAAATCAAAATTTCGGTTGACGTGTCGTAATAAAGTTATAAAGTAATTCGTGTTGCTATGTGATGTGAAGGGTTTAATCTCGACAAAGAGAAACCCTAACCCAACGAAGGGAAAACATTGCATTGAACGTGAAAGAAAAATATATACTAGTTATTACGATACGTGGCTGGGTTTTGTCAGTACCTAACGAAATAAAAAAATTTCCCCGACAAAGGGGTACCAAAATATTCTGTTTGTAGACCTTATGATGAGTTCTATGAGGACCTCAACAAAGAGAGCCTTATAATTCATGTATCAAAGTCACAAAATCAAAATTTCGGTTGACGTGTCGTAATAAAGTTAAAAAGTAATTCGTGTTGCTATGTGATGTGAAGGGTTTAATCTCGACAAAGAGAAACTCTAACCCAACGAAGGGAAAACATTGCATTGAACGTGAAAGAAAAATATATACTAGTTATTACGATACGTGGCTGGGTTTTGTCAGTACCTAACGAAATGAAAATTTTTCCCCGACAAAGGGGTACCAAAATATTCTGTTTGTAGACCTTATGATAAGTTCTATGAGGATCTCAACAAAGGGAGCATTATAATTCATGTATCAAAGTCACAAAATGAAAATTTCGGTTGACGTGTCGTAATAAAGTTATAAAGTAATTCGTGTTGCTATGTGATGTGAAGGATTTAATCTCGACAAAGAGAAACTCTAACCCAACGAAGGGAAAACATTGCATTGAACGTGAAAGAAAAATATATACTAGTTATTACGATACGTGGCTGGGTTTTGTCAGTACCTAACGAAATTAAAATTTTTCCCCGACAAAGGGGTACCAAAATATTCTGTTTGTAGACCTTATGATGAGTTCTATGAGGACCTCAATAAAGAGAGCCTTATAATTCATGTATCAAAGTCACAAAATCAAATTTCGGTTGACGTGTCGTAATAAAGTTATAAAGTAATTCGTGTTGCTATGTGATGTGAAGGGTTTAATCTCGACAAAGAGAAACCCTAACCCAACGAAGGGAAAACATTGCATTGAACGTGAAAGAAAAATATATACTAGTTATTACGATACGTGGCTGGGTTTTGTCAGTACCTAACGAAATGAAAATTTTTCCCCGACAAAGGGGTACCAAAATATTCTGTTTGTAGACCTTATGATGAGTTCTATGAGGACCTCAACAAAGAGAGCCATATAATTCATGTATCAAAGTCACAAAATTGAAATTTCTCCCCGACAAAGGGGTACCAAAATATTCTGTTTGTAGACCTTATGATGAGTTCTATGAGGACCTCAACAAAGAGAGCCTTATAATTCATGTATCAAAGTCACAAAATCAAAATTTCGGTTGACGTGTCGTAATAAAGTTATAAAGTAATTCGTGTTGCTATGTGATGTGAAGGGTTTAATCTCGACAAAGAGAAACTCTAACCCAACGAAGGGAAAACATTGCATTGAACGTGAAAGAAAAATATATACTAGTTATTACGATACGTGGCTGGGTTTTGTCAGTACCTAACGAAATTAAAATTTTTCCCCGACAAAGGGGTACCAAAATATTCTGTTTGTAGACCTTATGATAAGTTCTATGAGGATCTCAACAAAGGGAGCCTTATAATTCATGTATCAAAGTCACAAAATCAAAATTTCGGTTAACGTGTCGTAATAAAGTTATAAAGTAATTCGTGTTGCTATGTGATGTGAAGGATTTAATCTCGACAAAGAGAAACTCTAACCCAACGAAGGGAAAACATTGCATTGAACGTGAAAGAAAAATATATACTAGTTATTACGATACGTGGCTGGGTTTTGTCAGTACCTAACGAAATGAAAATTTTTCCCCGACAAAGGGGTACCAAAATATTCTGTTTGTAGGCCTTATGATGAGTTCTATGAGGACCTCAACAAAGAGAGCCATATAATTCATGTATCAAAGTCACAAAATTGAAATTTCTCCCCGACAAAGGGGTACCAAAATATTCTGTTTGTAGACCTTATGATGAGTTCTATGAGGACCTCAACAAAGAGAGCCTTATAATTCATGTATCAAAGTCACAAAATTGAAATTTCGGTTGACGTGTCGTAATAAAGTTATAAAGTAATTCGTGTTACTATGTGATGTGAAGGGTTTAATCTCGACAAAGAGAAACCCTAACCCAACGAAGGGAAAACATTGCATTGAACGTGAAAGAAAAATATATACTGGTTATTACGATACGTGGCTGGGTTTTGTCAGTACCTAACAAAATTAAAATTTATTCCCGACAAAGGGGTATCAAAATGTCATGTCTGTAGACCCGTTGACGGGTTCATGAGGACCTCAACACAGAGAGCCATATTGTCGACCGTGAACGAAAATTACAATTATTGATAACCGGAATCGAACCCGCGTCCTATTAATAACTATTAAATATTAACTTATATATCAGTTTTTATTAAAAACCTAACTTAATAAAACTGATACTTTTTATTATTATGTTAGATAGGTAAATAAAATATATAAGTAATAATGTATTTTTTATTTATAAATACAAATATGTACAAGAAAAAAAAAACTATTAAAACAACAGAAAATGTTACAAAGTTTATGAAAAATTTAATTTTTAAAACAAATTTACATTATTCAGGGAACACCATTTTTTTATACATAGAACATTTTTTAATGCACATGTTTTTTTATGACTGAAACAATTATAAATAAAAACATCTTTACAATAAAGTTCGTTTAGAGTTTTTAAATTAGGAAGCACTAAATAACTTATATCTAACACATTATTATGACCGCATAAATCTTGTACCCACTTCACTTTTTCTTCACCTTTTACAAAAATTTTTCGGTCTTTCAGGTAAGGTTTGATAAATCTGCGAAATTCTCGAAAATCTATATACCCATCTCGCCACTTGTAGCCGTAATTAGTTTCTATCCACCTGACATGTTTTCTTTCTTCATCCGTTAATGTGGAGTATGAGTAGGGTGGTTTTATTAAAAATGTATGTGTATGCTCTTGAGTGGCTATTGCCAATTCTTTAACTATAAATTCATTGTTATAATTTTTGAATCCTTGCAAGTCTACTATAATCGAATTGCAATTCATGATAACTTCCTTACAATGTTGCTTAAAGGTTTGTATTCAAACACACAATCGTTTAAAATTAAGCAGTACGCTGCTGTCTTGTCAGGAAAATCTTGTTCTGCTTCGAGTTCAACTCTCACATCAACCGAACCTTTTAATGTTTCTTGTTGACGAGAACAATCAATAACAAATAATGGAGCAATATCTCTAAATTCTTTCATACTTAACAAAGGTTCTGATCGACGTCCGTAATAAGACTGCTGAAATCGTGTGTATTGTTCGTATATTAAGGAAAATTTTTCTTCTGAAAAACTAATGTTCAATCCCTCATATGGGTAGTATAACGAGTTTAAAAATACTCTCACGTCACGTATATTGCAATGGTCAAACTCTGCCATAGACATGTCTGCCTGGTGTTTACGGTTGGTTTGTAATGCAATTACAACAAATCTTGGTTTTTCTATATGCGACGATGTTTTTATTGACCAAGTATGTTTACGTGTTTGAGGCAGTAAAGGATATTCATATAAGTCCCAATTTCGATAGGATAAGGTTATAGCTCGGTCTTTTTCTAAGTACTTCAATAAATTAATTCTTTCACGATCTGATACTTTGATATGTGGCACCCGCCAAATTATTTTACTTATCAAGATATCTTCCACAACTTCACCACTATTCAATAGAAGCGCATTGAGATTTGTATTATTTCGCAACAGTACCAATTCGTGTTTACAATTCATTATTATTTTTTCATAATCTTCCGCAAAACCTAATATTTTATTTAACGGTATTGAAGCAGAGAATGTACCGTTGCTAACATTTGTGGTGGACCAGCCCCAAACTTTGGAAGATTTTGCCTCATTTTCATTTAATGATAAATAAGATTTTATCGTAGTAGTAATACCAGCATTTTTAATTTTATCAATTTCAATACCATTTAGCTCATATCTTATATCTTGAAATAGAAAGAGCACTGGATTATTAACAAAGCGTACTGTTGATATTTTTTCTTTAGTAGTACTATTGTAAGCAATTACTTTGCCCTCAATATACAACGTACTAAGAGAAGGCAACACGTATAAGTCTTGTTGGTTAATAGGAATCCGTATTTCGTCATTTTGATTAAAGCTTGTTACATACGGTTTATATGAATGGTATTCATAACTTTCGATGCTGTTATCATAAGGTGTTGATTGGGATATATTTAAAATACTCATTTTAATAGACCCAATATCCTCAGGAATTCTATGTTATTCTTTGAGAGTTTTTTCTTTATATAAAGAGGTGTTTCTTTATCAATGGTTTTTTTGAAACTAACTGGAGTACACAACAAAGTATAGTTTTTATTGAAATTCAACATTGTTTCTTCTTTTTGAAATGTAAATATAATTGTACTTCTTCACCACGTAAATTAATCTCTTTATTTTCAGAATCCAACAATTTTATGGTGATCGCGCTTATTGAGTTTTGATTAACAGGAAAATAGATTAGGTTTTTAGGTATTTCAATCATTCGATAACCAGGTGGCACGTTTGGCACAAATTCATAAATTATATGACTAGCTTTTCCATTCACATAGGATCCGCTTACTACGTCACATTCGATCCGTACAATGGTTGTTGATAAAATACTAACTGGGTATGGAGACTCGCTTTTTATATTAGCTTGAATAGTTTCCGCGCCGAAACCTAAAATTTTTCCTAATGACCCATTTTTATCAAAATTTACATTCTTAGAACAAAAAATATTCGTCTTTAGTGTGTTATTATTGCAAGACAACTTTAAAACACAATTTTTTATATTTGATCTTAAGTAATCGCAAATGTCTTGAAGTTCATAAGACCCTTCTGGAATTTCGACGACTTGATTGTCTCCATAGTAAAATTTATTATTTTTCTCATCTATGTTAGGAATTGAATTAAAAGTAGAAAAGCACAACAGTCCGCATTCATATTCACCACATAATTCTAAGGTTGGGGAGTAATTTGTTGTTAAGGTGGCTCCTCTACCAGTTATTGATACAGTGAAAGACATTTTTCTACTGACAAACATCTTTATTTTGTTCCTTATATAAATGTTTGTTCCAAAAGCGTTTCAAAAATTTTAAGCTAAGATGTCCACAGTTTACAGTGCCAAAGTTTTGACGTTGTCTATAATTATAATTTATTGGTGTATTCCTTAAATAATGTACTAACTCTAAAGGTGGTTTCAAATTACCAAAACTATCGAAATATTCAGCGTAATTGTTCAACTTAACGTAAGCTACCCAGTGAGTTCCAGGATTATCAGAACTGTCCAAATTTAGAATTGCGCATTCTATCCTTTTAGGATGTAATGGTAAAGTATTCCTCATAAAAACACCACGGAAATATGGAATATCCCTCGCGTACTCTAATATATCCAAATTAGTAAGTGCTCGTCTGGGTAGCTGCTTAATTAGTTTTTTGAAGGATTCAAATATATACCAGCTCCGTTTTTGTAAGGTTTAACATACAATCCTTTTCCAAGTGCGATTGATTCCATCATCTTATTATGTCTTTCAGCTTCTTGAAAGCTTTTTTGAGCTGCTTTAGAATCATTTACGGCTTTTGCTATACCTGCTGCACCCCCCGCCAATGAACCAAGAGCTGACAATCCAGCAAAGATTGGTATTAAAGGTAGGAAACCACCGCATTTTGGAATAGGTATACAGCGCGGCATACGTATCCCTTTTTTATTTGTAAATAGTTTCTTTGCTGCTGCTTGAGCATGTTTAATGGTAGTTTGATGATCCTTAGATTTTAGTTTTTTCAACTTTGATTGTATTTTTTTCACTACTCTCATAAAAGAACGTGCACCAGCGCCAGCTTTTAATTTTGCTTTCATTGCGTTTTTGACAATCCATGAAGCAATCTTTTCTCCTCTTTTTGCATCTACTGATTTTAATCTTCTTTTTGCCATATTTAAAAGTTCTTTATCAGCCTTATGTCGTACGCTCAAATCACTATTGTTGTAAGCAATATCGTGATACATACAAGCTTCATCTAATTTATTTATACCTCGATCGCCTCGTAGTAGACGTTTGTTAAGTTTTGTACCAGGTCCACAAAATTGATAACCTGGTAAGTGTAATTCAAAAGGTAGATTATTGATTAAGTTGTTGATAATACCACTTCCCTCTTTCATTGATATGGAATAAATGATATTATAAATGGTGAGTGGTTAATTTATATTATTATACAACAACATCACTTTTATTTATCCAACTATTCTCTTTGTCATTTAAGCCCAACCATTTGACAAAAAGAAAATTTCCTTTTCTTTTTATTATTTTCTCAATCAGATATGTATCGGGGCACTTTGTTTTTTGTAGTTCATAATTATAAAATGATCCCAAAATCCTTTGTTGATGACGATCTTCGATTTGATATGTCCACGGATTAGTAGGGTTAACTTTGACTATTGTAAATATTTCTGTGGACCAATTAGGCGTATAACCTTTTGCGAAATCTCCCTTATACTTACTAATACGTACATGATCGCCAACACGATAAGTGGGTTTCCTATTTTTATTTTTATTTTGTGCTTTATTGATATTACTTTTCACTATTATCTCATTCGACTTATTAACATTAATAGGTTTATACTTTGTTATTCTATGAACCGAGTTATTATATTGTCGTACAACAATGTCTAAGTTTTTTTCTAACCATTTATATTGTCCATGTAAACTAAACAGTTTGTATAGATGGTTTTTTAACGTTCTTATTACTCGCTCTACAATTGAGGCCTTTTTTACAGAATAGGTAGAATAATGGTTTATTTTATATTTATTCATAATCAGTTGGAAAGGTTTATTATAAAATTCTTTGCCTAAATCTGTTTGTAAATTTTGAGGTTTTCGTGATGAATTTCTTAAAATGTGCTCCATTGCCTTGGTAACACAATTTTTTGATTTTGACTGTAAAGGATGAGTCCACACATATTTTGATAAAGCATCAATAACTACAAGAATATATTTATTCCCCTTATTGACACTAGCATATTTTTGTACATCTATCAAATCAGCTTGCCACAAATCATCTATACCATTTATAACAGTACACCTACGAAGAAAATTTTTTCTTGCTGCTCTGTGGAGTTCATTTACTATGTCTTGTTTACTCATTTTGGTTAGGTTTTGCTTGAATCATACGATCTATTTCAGTTTTTGTGTAATATTTTGAACCCAGATTAGCTAAAGTAAGTTTTTCCAGATTGTTTAAATAAGCTTTAACATTACTGTGAACTTTTTTTATTTCAGCTCTCAAGTCTTCAATTTCTTTGTCGAGATATGTTTTGTTAACAGCTTCATCGTCCTGCTCAGGATATGGCAATCCTTTTAATCTTGATAATTTCAAATCGTACGCTCCTGTTTCTGTTTTTACTAACGTTTCATTAAGGGTATCGATATAATCAGAAAATCGTAAACGCTTGTGAACGTGGTGACCGAATTTGTCTATATTCATCGCACCCTTGAACGTTATGCTCTTGAATGCTATTAATAAACTGTTCAATTTATAAGCTGCATATTCTTTATATTTTTGTTGATGATGCCTGCTTCACCAAGTTCTTCAATAATTGCAATAATTTCATTGTCCAAGCCAGTGTTACCTGCATCTCGAGAAGCTAATAGTAATTTAAGTCGTTCTACTAACTCATTAGGATCATCCCAATAAATTAATTCAGTATTTTTCTTAACCTTTTTGTAAAGTTTAATACCTTCTCCACGAGGAATGCTCTCAGTATTTGTAGCACTTCTCGAAAAAATGAATAACGGTTTTATAATATGTACATATTTATATCCTTTATTGCTATTTATAGGTTTCTGTGGTTCATAATTTCTCCTGTGAGCATTGGTCTCTATAAGTAGTAATTTATAGTTCTGCAAGTCTTCGTCGGTGACGACATCTATATTTGGTTTTTTCTTAAATAAAAGTTCCACCAAACCGGGTGTCTTTTTTAGATCATGTTTTCCAATTCTTAAAGAGTAGTTGGAATCAAACACGCGTGTTTTACCAAGGAAAATCTTTCCTCGCTCATGTCTAATTCCAAATGGAATATCTTTCATAGCTTCAGATGATAAAGACCATGACAGTGCATAATTTGGTGAAGACTGAAGGGATTTAAATGAATCAGCGCTAACATCGTGTCCTATAGAAGGTGATATGGTTAAAGTTGTGTTGGAGTTTTTACATTCATTGTTATCGGACTCTTCCCCATAAAATGGTTTATCAAAATCTTCATTAGAAGAACACGACGCTTCACTCTCGTTAAACTTGATTTTTTTCGGCAGCCCTGGATCTGCATTTTCTGCTTCATTTTTAATTGCATCTTTGTTAGCTAGTTGATTTAGAGGGTCAACAATAGGTTTCAATATAGTATCTAAGACCATATCGTTTGTATTTTTTGCATCTTTTATCATTTCAACTTTCCTTTTGACAGCCATTGCTGATTTTACAATCTCTTTTTTTAATATTTTTTCCATTTTAGAAGAACTGTAGTCAGTTCAAAATCTATGGTGAAAATGTGGTGTTAGCTGTATAACATTCGTTTATTAATGTTAATCTAACACTATAAAAGTATCAAATTTCTTTCTGTAACATCCTTTATTTTTTTCACAATCCTTATTAATCACAACATAACTAAAGGATTTATTCCAAACAGTTGAGCACAAATTACGAAATTGATTCCATGACATGTCAGAACCGACGTGCTCATCATACACATGTTTTAAATTAATATCATCTTGTTTAAATAAAATAATAAGATTTGAATTATCTCTCACCAGTTGTTTGGGTATTTTTGTATACGTTTGATTAATATAAAAACAATCGATATTTTTATGACGCCCCATAGCAAAATAATCCCTAATATTATTTTGGTTTTCACATGCTACATCATCAAAAATAATAATTGAATTTGGTTGTGCTTCATGAGGACTTAAAATTTCACCATTACTATTGTATTTGTAAAATGACGTCCCATCTACCATATTCATAACTCTTTCTAGATATTTATACTTAGGTTGGTACAAGGACTTCGAATACACATACAGGTTATAAAAACGAGGACCATTTTCATGCAGCAATAAACTAATTACTAAGTTAGTCTTCCCACAATTGGATGGTCCACAAACAAGGCAACGTATGGTCTCAGGTAACAAGCTGCCGTGTCGTTTGGGTTTATTTGATGACGCAGGGCAAATGCACGGCAGCGTTAACGACTCTTTTTGTTTCTCAAATTTCATTATTATCTATAAATTTATTGACTTTAATGTCCCGTGGATTTAAATAAAATGACATGGTGTTGTATTGCATAAGTATTTAAACAAAATATATCAGTATCATTTACTATCCAGGTGAGTTTACTCTAATATTTGGTTTGTGTGTAATTAAGTCATGCTAGTTTATAATTTAAAACCCAAGTAGATTGTGTGCTCGGTGTCAGTGATTTGGAGAACGTGAATATTTCATTGTGAGTATTTTCAATCGCTTTTAATGGTAGAAATTTTAATGATAAATCGAAGATCTATATTTTGTTTGGAGTGGTTTCAAACTTGTGCCTGTGAACTATTTTTGTCAACGAAGTTGATCTAGAGTTCCCAATGCAGTGGTTTTGAGAACGTAAATATTTTTTTTATTGGAGCGGTGTCAAGCTTGTGCCTGTGAACTATTTTTGGGAAGCTATTATGTCAACAAAGTTGATCTAGAGTTCCCAATGCAGTGGTTTTGAGAACGTAAATATTTTTTTGATTGGAGCGGTGTCAAACTTGTGTCTGTGAACTATTTTTGGGAAGCTCTAGATCAACGAAGTTGATCTAGAGTTCCCAATAAATTAACTACTGGCAAGTAAATAGTAAATAAATACATTACTAATTTCTAAACTACATTAAAAATTAACCACAAAACATTTGAATTACTACTTTGGAGGACTCTAAAAGGACTATGTAGTAAAATATTCGCTTACGTGACTAAAATCCCTCGGTCCCGTATGTCATTCTCCGCTTCCTTATCGTCAGGGTCCTTCGCTACGTCACCTAGAGCTACAAATACAATTTAAATTAAACATATACCTACGGGTCACGAAATAAAATGATGTCACATTTTAAAGTGAAACATCAGATAAAAAAAAACTCTTAACCAAATCTAAAACAAAAAGTTTTTTTATGAACACCGTAAATTTATAAACTATTACAAAAATCAAAAACAAAATCAAGCCTATATATCACCAAAGGGGTAGGCTGAGGTGTATTATCACCCACATTTCACCACTATTTTAACGCTTTTTGGTGACGACAGAGAAGAATACGATTATGACCACCCCTGTATCTCTTGTGGCTGTCACACATAGGCGATTCAGAGTTATAATAATATTAATTTACGTAGCCGATAGATGGCAATTGGTTCGCCATCTATTATTACCTGGGACATAACCTAACATGTTAAATCACCTCTGCCTACCCTTTCGAGGACATTAGCGTGATTTATATGTAAAACTAGTGGTCGGCCGCGGTTTCGCTCGCGTTAATTTCGGCTATTATGTAGCCTTTCACGATAGATGGACTATCCAACACAATTTTTTTATTTTTTATTTTAGTCACTAATTTCTGAGTATTGATTAAGTCTACTAACCTGACCCCCTCAACGCCCGGTCGATCCTCTCGTCGAGAGAGCTCAACCTCTGCGCTTCGCTCTTCACGCTCTGCAGGTTGGACTTCGCGTCCGCTTCGCTCGCATCGCTTCGCTTCTGCTCCGCAGCGAAGCAGTCCCCGTACTGGAGAAGGTCCGAAGCGCCATACGTGTCCAGGTACGCTTCGTCGTATCTGGAAGCATTCGGAAATACAATTGTATAAATAAAACGAAAAAGTTAAAATGAAATACAGAAAAAGACAGAGGGGAGTTCATGCCGAGCTCACGTCTAATAGAAGAGAGTGGAAGAAGAAGACATATTATGCCGACCGTACTTAGAGTAGGAAAAGGTCAGCGCGAAGAAGAATTGTATAAATAAAACACGTACACAAATCACGCTTATATCCCCGATGGTGTAGGCAGAGGTGAGTTAACACCCACGTTTCGCCAATTAGATTAGGTCCCATGTAAATGTGGCGAGCCTATTGCCATTTATCGGGCACGGAAATCGCTAGGCTTTACTTGGGTTAGGTACTTTTATATATTAAATATAAATCACATGTATAAAATATGATAACAATTGATTTTTATCGAATCTCCTTATCCTAAATTATAATTGTAAATCATTTTTTCAGTAATTCTTTGTTAGTGTCATCATCCCTGGTTTTCGGACTTTTTCTTAAATATTTTTCCTTGTAAAGCTGGTTACCCCATAGAGGCAGCGGCGTTGGAGTCGTTTCTGGTGGAGAGGCTCTGTATCTTGTAAACCGGATCCACCACGCTGCGTATGGGGTACTGCTGTGGTGGTGGCACCGGCTCCACCGCCGGACCCCCTGTCAGAACTATGTTCACCTCACCAGGCTTGAGACCTATGACAAAAATAAATGTGTATATTTATTATATATTTACTATATTTATTATCATCATCAACTTTTAAAAAGTCTATTAAAAAGGGCCAGGTCAAGAGTACCCGAAAACAACGGGCATGCATGAAGAGATTGGAGAAAGCGAAAAAAGTAGTAACGGATCAACATCGGGAACTCTGGTACTATTCGATTCGCGCTAAACACTTCCAGATGCATTCAAATGTGTGATGTAACACCCATATTATAATGTAAAATTCAAGAAAAATTAAACTAAACACATGGCTGTATGGGCTAGATCCCTTTGCCTTCCAAAAAAAGGTGGAGAATTAAAACAAAAATTAAAAACTCCAGTGTTACCCCATCGCGAAGGCCGGTTCTGGTTGAGCGCGGCCGGGGAGTCCCCCGCGCGCCAGTCGCACTTGATCTCCCCGCGGCGATGCACCACTGTCTCGATGCGTTGCGCGCTCTGCCGGCCGGACGGCGGCTGCTCGAACGAGGCCTGTCGCTGAATGGGAATAGGCATGTTATAATACTGTACTTTTTTATGCTAGACATGAAAGTTCTTGCCCTTCTTCTCACCTGATGGTAAGTGACGATAAGGGCCGAACATGGAATCAGGCTTCACCTGGAACCCTCAATCACTCAATCGTATCTCAATTGTCGGAACACAGTAATGCTGTTAATGCTGTTATAGTAGATTATATATAAACAAAGAATGTGTCAGATCGCAAGTATTTGACGCTCGAACTGAAGGCGCGGGCGTTTAAAATGCGATCTGGGACTTCTTTTTTGTAAGATCATAGTTTTATGTCACCCTCTGCCCTGACCAAGAAGTGGGATTTTTATTATATGTAAATACGAGTTAATATTATTATTATGGCGACAGATTTTTATAAGATGGTGTTTGATGGTAAAAATATTTAGTTTTGACATTAGGCACTCTCACCTGATTAGCGACATCGCTCTGATAAGCCATCGCCATATGCTCGTACATTTCGTACTCCTGGTGGAAGCCGTCCGCGTACTTGTCATCGCTGTCTTCTGCGGCTTTGGCATAGAACTCATTTTGGCTTGACACGCTGCGGTAGCTATAGCTCTGGACCGCTTTCACTTCTATAGTCTTGACTGTGTCTATCGCCTTCGGCTCGGGGACAGGCTGTGGGACAGGTACGGTAATTTGTTGTGGGACAGGCACGGTAATTTGTTGTGGGACAGGCTGTGGGACAGGCACGGTAATTTGGTGTGGGACAGGCTGTGGAACGGAAATTTGTTGTGGGACAGGCTGTGGGACGGAAATTTGCCGTGGGACAGGCAGGGGAGTGACGGTTTGGATTTTGACAGGCTCCACGTGTTGTGGTAGAGTTTCGGGCACTTGTATTTCTTCTGGCAATGGTATGGTCGAGGGTAAATGCTCCGGCACGGACTCTATTGGAGTTTCCTGAAAATATTTGTTTTATAATAAATAAATAATTTCACAAACTAGTTACTGTAGTAATATGGCAAAACTATTCAATGAACATAACAGGCGTCGTCGGTGGGTTTTGGCGACCTATCTTTATAGACTGAGGCATGCTGCGCACTCCCCCATCTTCTCTTGGTCGCAAAGATTTCGATGTGTAGCGTCTTGACCATTCGTTGTAATATTTGTAATAAACGAATTTGACTTGACTAGACTTTGCACAAATTAAAATAAAATAGGAAACTAAAAGAGAAGGAGAAACCAATTAAATTGTTGGTTAAACAGCCAATATTCTTTCAGGAATTATAATTTTTGATTTATATTTTCTTATATGAATGTTAGAAAATTTATTACAAAGAAAACTTCGTAAAATTATCTTATGTCTTTTATGATAAAAGACATAAATCCGGGAAGATGCTTATACCACTTGGCCAACCAACGTCTTCGTTGAACGAAGGTATATTCATCACGCTTGCAGAGGACGCGGGTTCGATTGCCGTATCAATACTATAATTTTTCGAACTTTATACTGGCATCAATTTTCAGGAATTGTTAAATAGCTAATTTTGTGAATTTTTACAGTTTTGATTTTTGCATATGAGGGTAGAATAATAAAACTAAAACTTACCTCTGGACATGTCTTAATTTCCATTTCCGTTAGGACTACGGGTTCAGGAGGTGGCTGTATGTCACTCAGGTTAAACGAAACCTTTTCATTGATCTCACTATCTTCATTAGGATCATCTTTCTCTTGCTTGATATGTATATTGTAACCAGCAAAGTCATTTTGCAACTCTTTCACATTAATAATCTCCCTCTCCCTTGGCTTTTGTCTCCGAGGGGAGAATTCAATCATCTGCTGCTGATTCTTCTCGTCATCTGTTAGTCTCTCAGTTTTTATATTGTTCAAAATGTTCACGTCAAAGAGGTCTTCACTCTGAGAAGAATCGCTGGACTCTTTCCGTTTCTTCTTCTTGTCTTTCTTTTTCTTTTTAACCTCCACTTCTTTCCTCTTGGTTTTCTTTTTCTTGTCCAGTTCGGATTCTGAGTCTGTGGAGCTAGTGCTGGTAGACGATGAGCTGCTAGAAGATATCGGTTTCAAATTCTTCTTCAGAATCTTCTTGCGCTTAAGCTGTTTGTTCTTTTTGATTTTCTTTTCTTTTTTTATTTCTACCAAAAACGTTAAAATATACAACAGTGAACTGACATGACAACCTGCTATTATCCAATATGCGTTAGTAATAAATTACGGATCTAAACATGGTATACATACCCTTCTCCGCTTCCTCGGATTCTTCGCTAATCTTCTCTGTTTTCAGTTTCCTCTTTTTCTTCTGCTTCTCCTTGAATTTCTTTTTTATCTTCTTACTAACGCGGCTACTTTTTGTTGACTTGGCTTTCGTCTTTTTACTTTCCTACAAAGATTGTTTTCTATTATAAACAGAGTCGTTACATTCTTATGAATAAATGCAAACTAAAGAATATTCTTCATTTTCTGAATACCAGCCCTATAATGACCATAACAGTAACTGCTGGGATATAGGCCTTTCCCTATGGATGGAAGAATATAAGGGGAATGGACCATGACCCACCATGATGCGCCAATATGGATATTAACGGCTGCAGATGCCGCCGGGACCAACGGCTTAATGTGCCGTCCAATGCACGGAGAAACTTGAAATTATATACATTTGGTCACCCAACGAATGCCCGGCGTTAGCCATAACTACTTAGTTGACACGACTGCAGGCTGAATGCGCTAGCCACAGCGCCATCGACCTCCTCCTCCTCCTCGCCATCTCAGGAAACGTTCGGTTAGATCATATTTTTTACACATATATCAGTCCTGTTTATCCCTGAAGAAGAAGGCATCCACATTTCGGCAACCACATACTTGGCGAATAGTCCCATGTATGTAATGTATTGGGCACGTAAGTAGTAGTATATTGCTAGGTGGCACAACAGTCAAGTTGCTAACCATTCTACGTTACTGTTTGAGCCCTTAATCGCCTTGTACGACACTCACGATTGAGGTTGGGGTCGTGACAAACCATTTTCTACACTGCCGTCACTGCTTATGCGGCGCAAAAATTAACTAAACACTATATAAAAGGAGATATCTCACCATTTTCTTCAACTTCTTCTTCTTCTTCGAGTCGTCTTCAATGCTAGATTGCGAATTGGACATAGACAGAGTCCGTTTACGTTTTCGACTTTTTTCTTTAACGGTTTTCAACTTTTTGCTGGAAAAAAAATGGTTGTAGTCACTATCTGCATCTCTTTTATGGCAACAAAATATAAATAAAAACATATGAAAATAGAATAGGAGAAGACATATATGGGTATAAGAGTAAATTGATCACTTCCAAAATAACAGACTATATTTTTAAGCGAATTCCAACCTTAACACATTTGACATTAAGTTCGAAAACGTTGTGATTCGAGTTTGCGTGCAACAGTAATATTACATGCTATTATTGACAATTATAATAAAAAAATGTTAGGCTAAAATATAACTCATAAAATCTGGATTACATTTAATCATAATATTATTAGGACAACGTTACATATAAATTAGTACATAATAAAACGAAAGCAAAAAAAATGTGGAATTGGAAAATAAGGTATAAGAATAGGAATACACACTTTTGTATTAAAAATATCACTATATAGCGGGCCAAAATTTAAAAGGGCGCCTTTGGAACCATTATAGACTTTGTAACGCCTGATATAAAGTTTAAAATGTGTTTATCACGCAACACAGTACCAGAAATCCACAAAGCTCGTAAAACGGCAAATCAATTCTTATTTCAATTGTTTAAAAGCGATTATACTGTGGCAGTGTTAACTCATAATACTCATATTACACTTCAATTTTTTTTTAATTCTGCTGGTATTACTCAATTTTCCTATTTAAACGATAATGACCATGTGATGACAGAAAAGTATTAGCTACAATATTTTAGTTATAATATACATGGTATAGTTAGTCAATACAAAGAGTTAAACATGGCAATACAGTGCTTAAAAACCACCAATCCGATTTTAAAGGGCTTCACAAGGTACCAAAAATTTGGGAATGCTTGGCATTCAATGGCGTCAGTCAGATTTTTATTTTAAATGTTTCAAAAATTGTTTCAGCGTGGACTTGTGCAGTGAAAGTGGTGTTTTTTAATGCACAGAGATCCGTTTTGACGTTCAATATGGTTGTTCACGCCTACTTAAGGCGTTCGTTATTATTCTCTTTAACTTAAGTATTCAATGTTACCCACATTAGTTTTATAAAGTAACCGCTCAACTTAACGTTGCATTCTACAATAGTCTACGAATTGACGGCGACTCGACCGGATGCGTACTCGCTGATCCCGGTTTCCCGCTTTCTGGAACCTTCTCCGCCTGGAAGGCTTCCTACCGCTGATCGTTAAGGGTTTATGTGCTTCTTGAACCCACCGCTCGCGCTGTAAACTCATTGTGCAGTGCTGTCTTTAGTGCTTCATAATTACTGTGTGTGAAGTACTCGTACGTCTTTTACTACCCGCTGTCTTGGCTGATACCAGTCGAGGCTGGTCCTTCAAATTCCGCTCCATCTTCGAGGGCTGTTGAGGACGAGGAAGAGGTCTGCAGTGACACTACCCTGATAGTGCCGGGTCGGTGCGGCTGCTGAAGGTGAGTTGCTGTTTTACATTCGTAGTAGTGGAATGCAGCGATTCCCCTAGGATATCTATCTCCTCTTCAACAGATGCTAAACTAAATATTCCGACCTATGGTGATACCTACTCGATGCTGGGTAGAAACTACGAACCTTATTACTAGGTTTAGCGCTCACATCATTCTTTTGGCCTTCGAGCCGCATTCATTGAACCTGTTTTATAAATTTACACCCCCTTTACTACCCCGCTTCCGCTTCATATAACTTAATTTAACTTAATACGTGTCCTATACACTTATTTATACCATATACGCATATACGCATATTTCTCTAAATAAAGTTCCTCGCCCCTATTCATTTTATACTTATCATATGCGTTAATAATTCATTCATTCCATTTCATTTTGTCGCAAAATCTAGTGATTATTAATAATAAAATAAAAAGGGTAGTTGTTAATAATTATCGCACCATCGATATCGCACATTCTTGCTTCTATCTACGCGTTGTGCTGTGTCGCAGACAGTTCACAAAATCAGACGTTTTTATATTGGTCTAAAATTTATTCTTATTGTAATTTATAATGCCGCCACCTGGTAGTGCAAGTGGCTTAAAGGGATTTGACAGGTTGGAAATGGAATTGAAAAAATATAATGCAAAACGCAATAGTCTATTTTCCCGCCTACAAAATATTTATAGCGAGGCTAAGAACGCATTTTCTGATGAAACATCGATGGAAATATTTCTTGCTAGTAGTGAGTCTTTAGAAAATTTACGTTTTGAATTTAGAGACATTATTGATAAAATAGTAGATATTGAACTTCAATTAAAACCTGATTCAGAGCCTAATTATCAATGTGTTAATGCATTTGACGAACTTTATTGCCTGTGTAAACGCACCTTAACTAAGTTGTCTATATCGACGGCACCTGATAAATCAGATACTGTAAATACAAAAAATAGTTGTCATAAAAAACCAGCTGTAAAATTGCCGAAGTTGGATTTAATAGGATTTTCTGGCGACCCTATTAAATGGCCCATGTTTTACGAATCCTTTAAAAATACGATTCATGATAACTTCGATTTAACTGACCATGAACGTATGCAGTATTTGATTGGTAAGCTGTCTGGCCGGGCACTTTCTGTTTGTGCTGGAATCACACCGAACGCTGCTAACTACAACATAATATGGCGGACGCTAGTCGACAAATATGAAGACAAGCGTTGTCTCGCGTCGGCGTATTTAGATGAGATGCTTAATTTCAAATATTTCAATAGTGCTAATACTAAAAATTTTGAATTATTTTTGGAAAAATTTTGTGGAGCTGTCTCCAGTCTGAAGTCTCTAAATTTAAGCAATTTATCGGATTTTATATTATTCTACCTCGCATTCAAAAAACTCGATACAGATACCGCTCGTCAGTTTGAAATGTATAAACGTGACTCATCTTTTCCGTCATACGATGATTTGATTGCCTTTGTACGCGAACAATGTAAGGTATTAGATCGCACTACGTCTATTAATCCCACCACGTATAAACAAAATTCGAATCAAATTCGTAATAAACCGACTCATTCTTTATTAACCGCTACGCATACTGCTATCAGTAATTATTATGGCCACTGTGCCTTTTGTAAACAAAAATCGCATAATAAATTATTTATTTGTACGGCATTTAAAAGTTTATCGGTCGAAGACCGGTATAATTATATAAAATCTAACAATGGTTGTACCAATTGTTTAAGTTTATCCCATTTAATTACAACTTGTAATTCAGCCAGTCTTTGTCGAAATTGTAGTTCAAAACATCACACTTTGTTATGCCGTAAACGATCGCCGGTCGGCACGACACCGCCGCCGCCGCAGCTGGTGCGGCCACCGCCATCCCCGCGCGCTGCTTACGTGAGTCATGATAACCGCTCCCGGGAGCGCACGCGCATCTCCACCGCCGCTCCTAGTTCGTCTGAGCTGAGGCAGTGCGTCAGTCAACCAACTGTTGCCGACAGGGATAGCTCAAACTCGCAAAACATTTCGTTGTGTAATATGTCTCCGCCGTTGCGTAAAAACGATACCACCTGTTTACTCGGTACAGTCAAAGTATTGGCCGCTGATACGCGCGGCAATTTAAATTCTGTTCGTGCAATTATTGATCCTGGTTCTCAGTCTAACTTTATAACTACAAAATGCTGTCAAAATTTAAATATTTCTTTTAACAAAGTACCGCGCGCTGTTGTCAAGGGGATTGGTTCGTCTCCTAACCCAATTAGGGGGGCAACCAACATAGTTTTATTTTCTCGTTTTAAAAATATATCACTATCGATAGATGTGTGTGTTATTGACCGCATTACAGACGATTTACCGACTGTGAATATTGACAAAACTTTATTCTCCTATTTACAAAATATTCGTCTCGCTGATGATGAGTTTTATGCTCCGGGTGAGGTTGAAATACTCATAGGTGCTTCGTTCTTCGCCGATATTTTACTACAAGGTCGTGTGGCCGGGCCACCGGGCATGCCTACCGCTTTTGACACAATTTTTGGTTACATGATTTTAGGTAACACATATACCGCAAACACCGCTCATAATAATTCTATTTCTTTAACCGCTATGGTACAAACTGATTCTCATTTGGATAAAACTTTGCAAAACTTTTGGCAGCTTGAGGAGGTATTGCCATGTCAGCCCTTCTTGAGTCCTGCTGAGCGAGAGTGTGAACATATCTTCACAAATCACATTGCGCGCGATAGCACAGGCCGCTATTCTGTCGCGTTACCTTTCTCTGATGACCCCTCAACGTTGGGTGATTCATACTATAACGCTAAAAAACGCTTTCTTTCACTGGAGCGCAAGCTTAATGCTTGTGTTGAATTACGTCAAGAATACAATGATATAATCCGCGAATATCTTAATAAAAAATATATTTCTCGTGTCATTGACACTGATGACCATTCAGGCTACTTCATACCACATCATGCTGTGGTACGACATGATAAAACTACCACGAAAGTCCGCATGGTAATGGACGCTAGTGCCAAAACGGACTCAAATATTTCATTAAATGAGGTTTTGCATACGGGAGCTAACTTACAAAATAATTTACTGTCGATTTTGATTGATTTTCGTCTATATAAAATAGCATTCACATCAGATATTAAGCAAATGTATTTACAAGTCTTAGTTCATGAAAAATTTAATAAGTATATGAAATTCTTATACCGATTTGATTCTAGTGAGCAAATTGCGATTTATTGTTTTGGACGCGTTTGTTTTGGCTTAAGCTGTAGCCCTTTCTTAGCGATGCGCGTAGTGAGACAATTGTGTGAAGATGAACGCGCCTCATATCCGCTTGCTGCTCAGGTTGCTACCAATAATTGTTACATGGATGATATCTGCTACTCCATGCCATCCGTCCGGGACTCCTTACGCCTCAGAGATGAGCTGTTAGGGATGTTCACGGCCGGGGGCTTCGACCTAGTAAAATGGTCCAGCAATTCGCCTGAATTGCTCTATTCATTGCCGTGCTCGCACCGGTACTCAGCTGATGTCCCATTCAAGGACTCTGATGACTTGAAAGTATTGGGTGTGAGATGGTCTCCAGATACCGATGAGCTTAAAATCTCTGTTTCGCTTACTCAACGTCCGTGTACCAAACGGAACATTCTATCTGTTATTGCTCGCCAGTTCGATGTGCTAGGTATTATAGCACCGGTTATCTTATTTGCAAAACTTATTCTTCAAAAATTGTTTATGTTAAAAATTGATTGGGATGAACAACCGCCTGCTAATATTTTAAAAATATGGACAAAATATATTGCTGAACTACCTTGCCTAGAACAATTACGCATACCCCGTCATCTTGAAATTTATGAAAGTTCAATTATTTCTATAATCGCCTTTGCTGATGCTAGCGAGCGAGCTTACGGTTCTGTAGTGTATATTCGTTCTATATCCGCTTCAAACTTATCTACTGCTAGACTTGTATGTGCCAAATCCAAAGTGGCTCCGCTTTTAGTTCAGTCGGTCGCTAGGCTTGAACTGTGTGCAATTCTTTTGATGTCGAAGCTGGTTCGACATGTCATAAATGTGATACAATCACGTCATAAAATTGATAAAGTTTACTGCTTATCAGATTCTATGGTCGCTCTTCATTGGGTTCACGGCTCACCTCATAAATTCAAAACTTTTGTTGCTACTCGTGTCACAAAAATTTTAAATTCACTTCCCGCTCATTATTTTTACCATGTGCCAGGAGAGCATAACATTAGCGATTGCTTGTCGCGAGGGTTGTCACCTGCACAGATTCTTGGCTATACTCCCTGGTTTACTGGACCGTCCTGGTTGACTGAAGATTATTCTGACTGGCCTATTACCGCTATAGAACATGATTATGTACCCGCTGATCTGCCTGAAATTAAGGTTGTATTGACTGTTATTTCTAATGATGTTACTCATCCGCTTCTTTCGCTATCGCAGCGAGTTTCGTCGTGGCTGTTGCTGCTCCGCTCTACTGTTTACGTTCTACGCTTTATTAAAAAACTTCCCTGCTCTAATAATAGGATTTCAGCTACTGAAATTCAAAGTGCTGAAATTGAAATATTAAAGACTGTTCAATCCGCTTACTTCGCGAGTGATATAATTTCTCTCCAAAAACATAATCGTTGTTCTTCTGCAATTATCCGCCTTGCTCCTTTTCTTGATAACAACGGCCTTATAAGGGTCGGTGGCCGACTACGTCACGCTGACTTGTCCTTCGAGCAACGTCACCCAGTGCTGCTTCCTCGTAAGGACAGGGTAGTCGAGCTCATTATCAATCACTATCACCGTTCTAATTGTCATACTGGTTCTGTGGCTCTCATGTCCATTCTGCGACAGAGGTATTGGATTCTGTCATGCAGAAGAATTGTTAGAAGTTGCATTCATAAGTGTAACTTTTGTTTTAAGATAAACCCTAAGCCTACTTATCCTATGATGGCTGACTTGCCCGCTTGCAGAGTAAATGAAACTAAAGCATTTACTCACACCGCTGTTGATTACTGTGGCCCTATAAATATTGTTCCTTACAGAAAACGTGGAGTTCGCTCCATAAAATGTTATTTGTGCGTTTTCGCGTGTTTGGTTACCCGAGCTGTTCACGTAGAAGTAGCATCGGACTTAACCACTAATGCTTTTATATCTGCATTCAAACGTTTTCTATCTCGCCGCGGTGCAGTATCCTGCATGTATTCTGATAGAGGAACAAACTTTATAGGTGCTAAAAATAGTCTTTCTGAAATGTACAAATTCATTGATTCTGAAAACTTCCAATCGTCTTTCGCGAATGAACTTGTCCACAATCGTATCGAGTGGAAACTTAACCCGCCACGTAGTCCACATTTTGGTGGTCACTACGAAATTTATATCAAAGCATTTAAGACACATCTTTATAGAGTGATAGGTACGCAACTGCTTACGTATGAGGAGTTATTGACAGTGCTCACGCAGATTGAATGTGTGATTAATTCTAGACCACTTACATTGCTTAGTGATGATCCATCAGAACCTAGTGCGTTAACGCCTGCACATTTTTTAATGTCAAGCCCATTAAGACAATTGCCTACTTATGACGTATCATTAGACTCAAATAACTTACGTAATCGCTATACTTTACTAGACCAAATGCTACAATCCTTCGCGAAAAGATGGAAGCAAGAATATCTACACTTGCTACAATCCAGAATAAAATGGAATACCGCTTCTAATCCGATCTGTATCGGTTCTATTGTAGTCATTGTTACTGACAATGTTTCACCGCTTCATTGGCCACTTGGCGTCGTTGTTGCTACCTATCCGGGCAAGGACGGCGTTATAAGAGTTGCTTCTGTGAAGACATCGACAGGCGTTTACAAACGACCAGTCGTACGTCTTTGTACTCTACCATCTCAATAACCTAAACATCATTTAATTGTCCCTTATCCGCTTTTCATATTTACTTACAATTTCTTTAAAACCGAAGGTTTTAAGGCCGGGGGCAATGTTCACGCCTACTTAAGGCGTTCGTTATTATTCTCTTTAACTTAAGTATTCAATGTTACCCACATTAGTTTTATAAAGTAACCGCTCAACTTAACGTTGCATTCTACAATAGTCTACGAATTGACGGCGACTCGACCGGATGCGTACTCGCTGATCCCGGTTTCCCGCTTTCTGGAACCTTCTCCGCCTGGAAGGCTTCCTACCGCTGATCGTTAAGGGTTTATGTGCTTCTTGAACCCACCGCTCGCGCTGTAAACTCATTGTGCAGTGCTGTCTTTAGTGCTTCATAATTACTGTGTGTGAAGTACTCGTACGTCTTTTACTACCCGCTGTCTTGGCTGATACCAGTCGAGGCTGGTCCTTCAAATTCCGCTCCATCTTCGAGGGCTGTTGAGGACGAGGAAGAGGTCTGCAGTGACACTACCCTGATAGTGCCGGGTCGGTGCGGCTGCTGAAGGTGAGTTGCTGTTTTACATTCGTAGTAGTGGAATGCAGCGATTCCCCTAGGATATCTATCTCCTCTTCAACAGATGCTAAACTAAATATTCCGACCTATGGTGATACCTACTCGATGCTGGGTAGAAACTACGAACCTTATTACTAGGTTTAGCGCTCACAATGGTATTACACCTTTTTCTGGAAAACTGTTTTAAATCAATCCTGAGGGCGTAACGAACCAGTAGAATTTTAGCTTTATAAAACCGATAGATGCCTTAAAAACTATTTTAATTATGATTTTGCATTTTCGCGCGCAACCGCCGCCATATTTCAGCACATGACGTCACGTTGTTAATAAGAAATACGACTGCCAAAGACCAAGATCTGCTTTGTTCTATCAGAGTGACGTCACGCCGGTATCCAATATGACTTAGGGGCGTTGTAGTCATTTGAAAAATGGATTAAAAAAGACGATTTTTAAAATTGAACTAGTAAACTTAAATTAGATTTCTAAGGGCCTATTTCACAATCGACAGGTAAGTTCTGAGTAGCTTACTTCGCAGATCATTTGACAGTTGTAATATGAATTAAATGTCACTTGAACTGCAAAGTAAGCTACTTCGAACTTACTTGTCGATTGTGAAACAGGCCCTAAGAATAAAATAATATCGACGGTTCTCGTTTATTTTTTATGAAATGTAACACAAGCTTGCTTTCATATTTTTTCCTTGTATTTTGTAAACCATATTATTCGGAATCATTGACTAAGTGTTGTAGTGAGTTGACAGTTGGTGACGCTCTTTTGAGATACCTACAAGCCCGTTACGGACAGGCATTTTTACAACCTGTACTACACATAGAACATTCAACGCTTCAGTACCATTCCGTTGTAGCGTTGTTTGGTGGCGGACTGAAGCAAAACAGTTCATCAGGCAGTGTCATCCGCCCGGTCTTGTTTATCCTGTAGTGCAGCATGAAAGAAATGACTATCCATTTACACAGACTTAGTTGTAAAGCACCCATAACCTCGCAGGACTAGATAGCTAGCGTCATTAACAAGAACGTTTGTTTTCTAATTACACAATTAACGACTTTGATAATTCGATAGAAATTACTTTTATACAAAAATAAACATTAATTTAATCCACCTCCGGAATGATAATGTGTAATTGAATTATTGGTAGAGTTAAAAATGTCGCGACAGTTACAATAACAACTAGAATGATAACTCGTCATCATCTAGTCCTGTCAGGTTATTGGTGGGTTACATATAACCGTGTACAGTCTGTGGATGTTACGGCCTCTTTTGTATATTTATTAGTCTAAAATACTTTGACATTTGTAAATTAAAAACATAGGATAAAACAAGTGAATAAATAGAGTCTTTCAGTAATACCAAACCAGACGTTGTTGTTTTACTTATTATTTTACACCGATTAAATAAAACCACGGTGCAATTATAAAATTAATATATTGTTGATTCAAACAAACCACAACAGTGTATAAACACCACCATATTATACATAAACTATATGAGAAATCAATAAGATACTTTCCAATACATACATAGTTATATTGAAAACTGCAAATAACATACGAAAGGTGGTAACGTACCTTTTGTCGACGTCATCTTCGAAATCAGACTCTTGACTCCACCCTTCGTTGCTCAACTTCATCTTCTTCGCCTTCTTCTTGTAATCTAAGTCTTTCTCTGGATCGTCTGTCTTCTTTTTCTTTCTAATCTCCTCTTGGATAGGCGTGGTGCTTCTGGATGTATCCTTTTGCGCTTCTACTACGTCCGGCCAGACTGCTTTCATAAACCTTTTCAATACAAGGAAAGCAAAAATTAAATAACATAACTTTATCATAACAGACTATCTTTTCAAAAATGTCAGTATTAAAAAAAATGGCTACTGTAAATGAGCTCAGAATTTTTTTATCTAATCTGACCTCTTTGAAATTATGTTTCTAACATTTGAATAATGTTCAAATAAACATGATTCTACTTTCAGTAAGCCGCCAAAGATTATAGATTAATTAAATGAATTTATTATAGATTAAATTCAGTATTAGCTTTTTTATTAGTTTGGAACCGCCTCTGTGGTCTATTGGTACGCCCACCGAAATTTAGATCCAGAGGTCCCGGGTTCGATCCCCAGGGGGGTACAAATTTGTACTCGGTTTGGTTGGTGGTAGGATTTCTTTCAAGTCCGCCTGGATAGATACCACCATATGGGAGATGCCGTCCCCGCACGGGGGACGCCTGCTGTGAAGGCACCCTCACAGGGAGTGCTCGACTGCAAGGCTTGAGGACACGTTTGACTTTAGGTCAAGGTCTTCGCCTTCCCCAAAAAACCCGTTAGATGTTGTAAAGGCCTCTCGGCCAACAGCCTAGGTCCATCAAAAAAAAAAAAAATACCACCATCTTATCAAAATCTGTTGCCACAATAATGTTAACAGCATTATTGTGTTCCGACAACTGTGATAAGATAGCCAGCCCCTCTGTGGTAGAGGGTTCCAGGTGAAGTTCGATTCCATCTTTGGCCCTTATCGTTACTCACCATCAGGTGAGATGAAGGCCAAGTGCTTCTCTATCTAGCATAAAAAAGTACTTGTTGGTCTTTGGGGATGTTCGTTTCCCATGGTACGGTCAGTTCGACTAGAAGTACACGCTGGAGTGGTCTCGACTAAAGTAATATCCGGTCTAGATGCAGAAACCGCTAACTTTTTTATTAACTAGTGATCGCCCACGGCTTCGCTCGCGTTAATGTCGGTTGTAATATAGCCTATAGCCTTCCTCAATAAATAGACTATCCAACCCAAAAAGAATTTTCAAATTTGTGTAGTAGTTTCTGAGATTAGCGCGCTTAACCAACCAACCATACAAACAAACAAACTCTTTAGCTTTATAATATTAGTATAGACTAGCTGACCCTTTTTTTTTTTTTTTTTTTGACGGAGTGGAATGCATTTACGCACCGTGTCGGCCGCTAGCTAGACGGCCGACGTGTGTGGGACTCGCCCGACTCAAGATCGAGTCGGGAATACGCCACTAAACCACTCCGGTGTCCCTCCAGCCCTTCTGGCGGGGAGAGTCTGGGGTCTGCCGCGAGGCAATTCACCAGTCTCTCCCCAGGGCCTCCCGGCTTACGCCGGGAGACTAGCTGACCCAGTATAAGTTGTTATGCCATATAAATTATCCCGACCCGACTCTACCGTACCGAACGGACGAACGTCAAATGTTTGACAGGAAAACAGTTTATATGGGGAAATGAAATTGTTGTTTTTATTATCTTGCTCACAATTTTTCCATATTTTCTCCCCTTTCTCGCCTTGCCTGGCCCAAGACAATCATTACAAAACCAAAATCAGCTAAATTAGCCCCTTTTTAGAGCGAGACAAACGCACACCAATTCATTTCTAAAGAAGAAAATATATACTTATAATATATATAAGGAAGATAAATAGATTAATTTGAGTACTACCCCGGAATACAGAAACGCTACTTAAAGTTCAGGTCCTGCTTAACATTTATGTATTGTCAAAACTGGCGCTTTTCCAAACAAATGATGACAGTTAATGTCCACTTAACTTTATAAGCAGTGCTCAAAATTTGAGCAGCGTTTCTGTGTTCGAGGGTTAGCATCTCGAACCTCTGGTACTCCTGATCGATGCAAAGCTCCTCCGTCTGCGGCGTGGTGGACCTTGGAGGGATGTCGTCCGTTTCCCAGTCGGTGGCCAGCTGCGGCGCCTGCGCGGTCGTCATGCAGCCGGTGAGGCGCGGGTACCAGGCGCGGGCGTGCGGGCACGGCCCGTCGGGGATCCTGTCATACACCATACATACATACATACATAAATCACGCCTATATACCCGAAGGGGTAGGCAGACGCGAACCAGCACCCACGCTTCGCCAACCATGTCAAGTCCCATGTAATAGGTGGCGAGCCCATTGCCATACATCGGGCACAAAAGTCGCAGTACATTGCTATTGCTAGGTGGTATTAGAGGAACGCTGCTGCTATTGCTCATCATTGATTTATCCTTAGTCGCCTTGTACGACACCCACGGGAGAGATTTGGAGTGGTGACAATTGTATTCTACTCTGCAGTCACCACACGGCACGTAATACACCATACCGTAGACATTATAGGCAAAACATTAGGTTTACATTATCCATCAAACAGGTTTAAAAACCTCACGAACTCAATAGATTCAACAAATTGTGAAAACTGTGGTGTCATAGAAGATGTTCAACACCTGCTGATGGAGTGCATCCGGTACCGAAGAGAGAGAATGGCGCTTGTTACAAAGTACAATATTAACTTAAATGACGTTGGTGTTGTCCACAGCATTCTGGCTCAGCCAATGTCTGCTGAAGCTAGAATGTTTTATATCATGCTTTGTACCCGCCGCGACCCTTCTGGCAGCGTATAGTTTAATTATAGTGTGTAAATTAGTAGATAAGTTTCGATAGGACTGTCATATCCAATGGATAAATGTCCTTTAAATAAAATAGAAAAAAAACAACAATGTAATTAATGTGTGGTGACGGCAGAGTACAATACAATTATCACCTCCGCAAATCTCTCCCGTGGCTGTCATACAAGGCGACTAAGGATAAATACAGTGATGAGGAATGGGCAACAGCGTTCCTATCATATCACCTAGCAATGTGCTGCGACTTTTGTGCCCGATAAATGGCAAAAGGCTCGTCACCTATTACCTACATAGGACTTCACATAGTTGGCGAAGCGTGGATGCTGGTTCGCATCTGCCTACCCCTTCTACACAAACCACGCTCATTTCTCCCCAAGGGGGTAGATAGAAGAATAAATCACCCAAGTTTCGTCAATTATGCTAAGTCCAACGTGATAGGTGGTGAGCCTATTGACATCTATCGGATATAAGAAGAACGCTGCTGCCCATTACTCATCGCTGCTTTATTTGTTCTTCGTCGCCTTGTACGATATCAAAGGAGAGATGGTGACAATTCTATTCTGCTCTGCGTCGGCGCAGTATGTTCCTCTTCCATTTAAATCGTTGAGACGCCATCAATGGATTATATCAATCAAAAGGAGTGGCCCTTTTGATTTATATCATCCATCACACCGGAAAGGTACTAGTGATGAATGAATGTATAGAAAATAGACGGAAAGAACCATGTCGAAAGACTGATGAACGGAGAGTGATTGGGTTGACAACATTCCAATCCATACTGCTCAAGGTTTTGACTTAGGTTTTACAGCCAGCCACCTTCCTAACACCAACTCTCTTATAGAAACTAAATAATAAGCAATATCAATTCCACTTACTGATCGCAGCCGTAGACTCTGTCGACAAGCGACATTTTGCACATTTCCAACTCCTCATAGACAACAGAGCGGTCCTTCACACACGTACACATCTTGGGATTCACTGTGTACCATATCTTCGGGTTGTTAAGGGTCTCCCTGATAAAAAAATCAAGCATCACTTTAGAATGCTCGAGCATCGAGCTCGATAGCGCAGTTTCGTAGCACATACGGCCTGCGATTGCGTAAACTAAGCAATGTTCCCCAAGGCCAGTCATTGGATGGGTGACAAAAATTTATTGTCTCGAGTTAGCCGAAGGCACGTTAAGCTGATGGGCTTGGCCGCATCTGCAGTGTGGCGGGTTATAGCCCATTCTTCCTACTCTTCCATTCATATGGAAGGCCTGTGCAGCAGTGGGGACATTAAAGAGCTGGTGATGATAATGATCACTTTAATGTTTGAAGAATAATTACAAAGGAAACTTATCACAAAAAAGTTGAAATATTATGATCTTTTTCTGACTGAATGTTATGATTGTATTCCTTGTTGTAATATTATGCTCATAAGAACACTCAGAACATTGAAGTATATTAATGGTAAGATAATTATGATAATGCCGTGTGGTGACAGCAGAGTAGAATACAATTGTCACCACCCCAAATCTCTCCCGTGGGTGTCGTACAAGGCGACTAAGGATAAATTAGTGATAACGATGAGGAATGGGCAGCAGCGTTACTTACTGCGACTTTTGTGCCCGATAAATGGCAATAGGCTCGCCACCTATTACATGGGACCTAACATAATTGGCGAAACGTGGGTGCTAGTTCACCTCTGCCTACCCCTTCGGGGATATAGGCGTGATTTATGTATGTAAGATAATTATTTGACAAGCACTCACTTGTAACACTTATTCTTGTCATGTCTGAACAGTAGCGGTTGACAGATCTTGAGGACAAAGCTCCACGTCTCCAACGACTCCACTGTGCTCTTGGACATTTTAGGAACGAGTGCCGAGGATGTATCCTTGTCAATGTAGCTTGTAGACTGACGGCATTCCGACTGGCGACTGTCCGATCTGCGTCTACCGTCTTTAGGTTTATATTCCACATCGGGTGACTTGTAACCTTTTGAAGGTTTGTAGCTATCGGAAGGTTTGTAGCCGGGTTCGGTCTTATAGCTAGGTTCGTTACAACTATATGCGGTGTCCGTAGATCTGTAAGTGCTTTCGTTTGACTTGCCGCCCTCTGTGGCCTTGCGACTACCTTCGTTCTGCTTGTAACCAGTTTGAGGCGATTTGTACAAGCTCTCGGTGGATTTGTAACCGCTTTCTGTGGACTTGTAACCGCTTTCCACCGACTTATAGCTCTCGGTAGACCTATAGCCATCCGAATAGTGGCTCTGCTGACTCGATTGGAGATCCCTCATCCTGTCGTCAAGCTCAGGAGTTACTGAACCCAGGCTCGTGTCAGGTTTGGAGTCGTAATCTTCGTCGTCGTCTTTAGGCGAGTCGTACTCTACTAACCCTTTGTCCTGACTCCCATCATCACTCATGTTCTCCTGTTTGATCTCGTTTATGACAGACTCCAAGAAGTTATCGTCGTTCGCATCGATGACGCCATCTTTGGACATGTCCTGGTCGTAGTCGAACAGCTTGAGGTCCATGGGAGAATCGTACAGGTCCCTCTTCGGTTCCGATTTCACCAGCTTCTCGGTGACGCAGTCGACGTCGAACATGTCCATGATTTCGTCCTCGTTCGGATCAATTTCGAACTTAAAGGAGTCGATGACCGGTTTGAGGGGTTCCATTTTTGGTTTGCTCGTTCGACGGTCGGAAAGGTACTCTGTTATCTTGTCATCATCTTTTGAAGATTTCACGTCAACTTTTACCGCTGGAACCATTTGTGGACTTGTCACTTTGTCTTCGTTATCCAGAGACCAGCTGTCGCAGACTAAATAGTCGTTCAGATTGACATCAGTCTCTTTGGCGTCCTTTTGTGGTGCAAACCCTTTCTTTCTATCGTCACTTTTGCTTCTATACTTATTCCTACTGTCTTTATATTTAATCCTCATACTATCGTATCTGTCAGGTGGTCTTCTCTCGAATTTTTTGGTATCTTTTCTGTCCCTTTCGTCCTTCGTATCTTGTGTTGGGCCGGGGTATTCTTCATCCTCTTTTTTATCGGTTGCCTCGTCTCTTTTCCGCTGAAAAGGGTTGTCGTAGTCGGGTAATATTTTGTTGTAGTCAAATTTGAACTCTTTGCCGTCAGCCTTAGCTTTCTTTGCCTCGCGGATTAGCTCGTCGACTTTTGAAGGATCTGAAAAAATCTTCTTAATAAAATCGGCTCAAACACTAATAAAATAAACACTTACGATTGACACAAACTATGCTAACTACCTAAATAAATTATAGTAGGTAAGCTATACATGAACCAAATTACATTTTAAGCTATATGATTAGAATGAAATGATGTGAAACTAAACATTTATATATTTTCAACTATTGAGGTATTTAAAAAATACTTTTTAATGTACTTGTTTGGTTTTTGAAAGGGCTCTCTAGCCAGTTGATTATTCCGAATAGAATTATTTGCGTAGGAACTGGTATAAGAGTATTACGAACATACTCTTATACATGTTAGAGAATTTAAATATTCGATGAAAAAATTGTCAAAGTAAAAATGCTTGATCACGATTGATCAATCCAATAATTGAAGTTCTATTAAATTTCTTGTTTAGAAATATATATAAATGTTAAGACGAACATTGGAACTAAAGATGAAATGAAATTTAGAAGACAACACAAAAGCATAATGGCAAAAATCATCTGTAAAATTTTCTATCTATACAATATTTAAATCTAAAACCGCCACCAAAAATTACAACAAAGACACTTCAATGTCCTTGAACATTTTTATTAACACTAACCGCTATATCTATAAGTCTAAATTTTTTTTTGAATGCTAGGGTACCTAGTTAATACAGTTAAACTTGTTATACTAACTTGTCTATATATATATCGTACCATCGAATACCATCATCATCGGCATATAACCTCAGAGTTGAGTTGATGAATATCATAATTATCACTTACACTTTAAGGTACTTACTACTGGGGCCGCCTATAAAATCTTTTTTTTTATTCTTGTCGAAATTTGTAGGCTTACACCCCTCGTTTTCCTCCACTCGACTCAACATCAAGGAAAAAGTTGTCATGTCAAAACTGACTAAACTATACTCGACTTAAGGAAATTCCTCAGTTGAGTCGAGTAGTTAATTACTCTACTCGACTGACGAATTTCTATAGGACGAGGATAGTTCTATCAGTTTTGACATGACAACATTTTCTTTGAGGTTGAGTCGAGTCGAGGGAGTCACTCTGCATATGGGTGTAAGTGCTCCACCCTCAGGCTCCATACTAAGTAAGACCATCCCACAATTCGGCTATTACCTTTAATTCTCTAAGTCGTGTACCTACGATATTTTTATACGCAATACATAATAAGCATATATGTAATTCTAACCACCCCTTACTATAACAACGATCCCTTTTACCTACAAAGACAGATACCCTTGAAAATGCCCGACTTACGACAAGCGCCACGTCTCCTCTTCGGCTTGGATACTCGTTGTGGCCGTTGGCTTTGTCCGTCGCCATACTTCAATTGGCGGAAGTTACGCTCTTTGCATACAAAAGCGAATGAACGAACAAGCAAGTGACTAAAGCTTGAGGCTTAGTTCCGACGTACGAGTATTATACTCCGACAAGTTCTTGCGCGCCCCTCCTGCGGTACGAGACAGTGGCGGGGACGAGGCACAGCAGATGCTAGCGAGGAGGAGCGAGTTTTGCCGCCTCCCCGCATCGCCCACCCCCGCCAACATCCAGAGCGCCCCGACCCTCACCGCCCCTCATACCGCAGGAAGTTCGCGCACGAACTTGGTGCATGCGTATCCGGTTAGATACCATTTAAGAGCTGTTGGTTACGCACTACGTCCGAACCGAATCCGTGAAAATATTGGTCTAAAAAATTCGGGCCGAATTCGGATATTGCTTACGCACTACTCCGTTCTCCGATACAAATCCATCAATTCAGAAGCCACTTTTTGGAACACGTGATTTGACTGAAAGAAATCGGATGACGGAGATCGCATCTAGTGCGTAAATTACCATAGAAATAGTTCTACGGCTACTACGGACCATATTTTCACGGATTCGGATCGGACGTAGTGCGTAACCGCTCTAAAGCTTCCGCCATTTTGAATCGTATGCTATCAAACATACTTAGAGCATTTTTCAAACATCTTTTATTAAATCTATTTGATTGTTCGAAGATTAGCTACGGAGTTATGTCTTTCTATAAATGAGACTGTCTTAGCTATAAATGAGATATGATTTCAAATGCCTTGGCTATTTTTATAACCCTAGGTGATAAGTGCAAAACAACATTTGCAGGACAGCTATTGTTAAAACATGTCAAAATAACTATCTAATTGTACCAGATTTTTTTTTCTTTAGTATGCGGTGCCGAATACGCATGCGCATATAACGGGTACATCAGAACAGAGTGCAAGAAGTAAGGCTCACTGATACAATGATAAAATGCACAATGGACAGCACATAAACCGAGTCGACAATCGAAAAGGTGCTTGTCTTTAAAAAGTACACAAAACTGTAATTTTGTTAACAAGCATTCAAATATAATGCTGTTATTAGGTTTTATATTAATTTTTAATAGTTTAAAAGAAGAGGAAACATACTGCCCCGACCCCAGATAGACTGGGAAAATGTCAGGGTGGAAACAAAAACGTAAATGTTAGAAAAAATATTACAACAGATCTAATTTGAAATAGGTTTATTTGATGTCCCGTGTAGGTTATAACAATGGAAGCTTTTTCTTAGATAATAGTTTGTAAATAATCTGAGACCCTTTTTCGTCTATCCTTTTCGCACATCAGCTGATATAGGAATCACCTATATTTAACAAACTAAAATCTTCAGATGCGCCCCACTCACCGAAACCGTTCACTTGTAAGTAACATTTCAATATTAGCATGTAGTTGATACTGGTAAAAAAAACAGAATAACCAATTTCGGTTTCATGAAATACTGTTAAAAATCTGCAATCGATTGTCAACCTTAATCTGTTCGACATAAAACTCATAAACTCAGACCTAGCACTAGGGTTGTCAACTCTGACTTGCATACGAAGCTTGATTTTGTAACAACTGATGATTGATTGATGTTACAAGTTGTATCAAAATATTACAGATTCGGAAATTGGTACTCTTCCTCAATCTGTAATGTTGTTGTTACATTACATTGTTACATTACAAGCAAATGTTTCCGGTGGCTTTTGTTTCACAACACATATTCACACAATATGAGTTTAAATTTAAATGAACACTTGTAAGTGACAATAATAAATAATGTGTAATAAATTATGAATGTAAAAGAAAACTAAAAAGAAGACAGTACTCCTAGTTGATAAAAGAAAGGGAGTCAATTGCCTTTCAGCAGAACTTTAATGGAGGAGCCAGAAGGAGATCTACACCAAGCAGAACACAATTATAATTTGCAGAGTGTGCTAGTTTGATTAAAAACATGTTGAGCATATTGGAAGTGACAAGCAATAAAAATTAGAATTTGAAGTTTCATAAAGCATTAAATTAAAATTTAAATAACTGCAAAACTTACCTAGAAAAGTCTTTATGGGAGGCATAGCTTTAGTAGGCATAGCTTTCTCGCTGGTTGAACTGGGACATATCAAGCCCAGCGGAATGCCTAACTCAATTAATTCCATCTTACGCTTCATGTCCTCGATCTCAGAGATAGTACACTTCTGAAGGTGACAGTATCCTGAAAAGAAATCAATAAAAAATCAAACAATGCTTTCTTTCGTATTTCTTTTAAAATTACATACATACATAAATCACGCCTATATCCCGAAGGGGTAGGCAGAGTTGAACTAGCACCCACGTTTCGCCAATTATGTTCGGTCCCATGTAATAGATGGCGAGCCTATTGCTATTTATCGGGCACAAAAGTCACAGTACTATTACTAGGTGGTATAAGATGAACTCTGCTGCCCATTCCCCATCACTGATTTATCCTTAGTCGCCTTGTACGACACCCACGGGAATGATTTGGGGTGGTGACAATTGTATTCTACTCTGCCGTCATCACGCAGCAAATTAAGCGCGTAAAATTAATCCAACATAAATAGATTCTTCTTCTTTTTGGTTAATGGTGATTATTCATATTTTGCCAGTCTCAAGTTATTAGCAGTGTTGTTACAAATGTAATAAAGTGACAAGAGAGAAAAATAAATTCCTGTGTTGTATGGGATCTATGATGATAATGAAGCTGTTTTCTAGTGAATATAAATTATGTTTCGCAGCTTCATTCTTTGCGATTTACGTTTAACATATTGTAGTAGCGCCATCTACTGTAGGCCTTGCGCGATAGTTTAAAGTTATCTTTTTTTTTTTTTTTGTCTGTGGTCGCCATATACTCCCCTCTCCAACTATGACAGCGGGTCGGACTTGCTTTACTTTCGCCATTCTGCGTTATCGCGCTGTAGCCTGCGCACGTATACTACAGCCAGCATAGATTATTTTTCTTAACTTGAAGAAATGGCCAACAAGAGAAAACTTCGAGAAAATGAGAATGAAAGGATTGCAAAGAAAATAAAAAAGTTAGAACAGAAATTAAAACAACGAAGACGTATTATTGCATCGGATAGCGGTTAGTCCCAAAAGAATTTTATAAATCTTTTCTGCCGTTGGCAGTCTTTTTTAATGTTACCTACATTAAAAATTGCCGTTGGCAAATTTAGTGTCAATTATTATTTTAAAATGAAAATACCGTCGTTGACGGATATATCTATTTTCTACACCTACTTATGTCTAGTTTAGACAGAAAAGGAAAAAATAAAATAAAAAATACCGTCGTTGGCGTATATATTTAATGTATAAGTATTAAAGTCTAGTTTAGACAAAAAGGAAAAAATTTAATAGCTATAATTTTTACCAAATTCATGTTTATTACACAGAATCTGAGCTCGAATCTCAAGTGTTGTCGACGCCGTCACCGCCGAGTTCACCGAGTGCTCTACCGATTGATCAAGGGGAGGTATTCCTAGATATGCCAGGTATGATTTCTCCTATACCTGAAACGTCGCCATGTGCACATGCCAACGAGGATTCCACATATGTGGAACAGGTGAATGCGGATCTGAACAATCCAAAACCTGGAACATCGACTGCTGAAATAAGTACCAAAAATGACACCTGTAACCAGGAGCATGAAAATGAACTGGACGATTCCATACTACAGATCCTAGGCGAAGCACCACAGCCAGAAATGGCTCTAGGGCAAAATATACACAAAGATATATCTACCCGTTGGCAAGACATACTATTAAAAGGCTTATCAAAAGAGTTGAAAGATTCGATCTTGAAAAAATACTTAATACCCGCAAATTGCAATTTTCTTATAGCCCCAATACTAAACCCAGAAGCTAAGGCTGCTGTTCCAGATATTATCGCTAAGAGAGATAATACCTTATTACAAAAACAAAATCAAATTGGTTTTGCATTAGCTGCATTATCCAAACTAACGGAAATGATAATTAAAAATGAGACTTCTAAACAAATTCTTCTTCAACCGCTTAGTGATGCTTGTCGCATACTGTGTGACAGTCATAACATGGAAACTAAAACACGACGTAGCATAATTACGAGTTCTATTAATACAAGTGTACGAGATGCCCTCACTAACACTGCTCGTGATAAATACTTATTTGGTGAGGATTTACCAGAAAAACTTAAAATCGCAAAATCTGTTCAAAAAACAGGAGAAACACTTGAAAAATCTAATCCTATGCCATCTTCTAGCAAGATTTCTAACTTTAGACAGGTGCCAAAAAACCGGAATTTAAACTTCAGAGGTACAATACACAGAAGACCACCAAACAGACCCAGCGAATCGTCGAGAGGACGAGCTCCAGTGCGTCAACCTCGCACTGCAACGTCGACATTCACGCGCCCTCCGCCGCCTCCACCCAGAGCGTCTCCGCCAACCAGGAAGACCTACCGTCGGTAGATACACAGGTACAATATGCAGGTCGTTTGCAACATTATTATTCTGCGTGGTTAGATGTCACTGACGATTCAGTAATACTATCATGGATAAAGGGTTATAGAATTCCCTTTTTATCTATACCTACTCAATCTACAAATCCTTGTACGTTTCCTAAATCAGAACAAGAGCATAGGGAATTTAAAAAGGTTATAAATAAATTAATTTTTACTAATGCCATATCAGAATGTTCTCATGAAGAAGGTGAATTTATTTCAAGCATATTCCTTGTGCCCAAACCAAATGGTGAAAAACGTTTTATACTTAATTTAAAATTATTAAATAAATTCATAGAAAATAATCATTTCAAAATGGAGGATTATAGAACAGCCATTAAACTAATTACTAAGGGTTGTCACATGGCTACGGTTGATCTAAAAGACGCTTACTTTTTTATTAGCGTTGCTCAATGTCATAGAAAGTATTTACGCTTCAAATACAATGATATTCTTTACGAATTCAATTGTTTGCCGTTTGGCTTGTGTACGGCACCATATGTTTTCACTAAAATACTTAAACCTGTAATGGAATACTTACGACTCAGGAATATGATTTCAGTAATTTTTCTGGACGATATATTTTGTATAGGGAAAGATTATAATGAATGTAACATAAACGTGAAGGAAACTTGCCATTTTCTACAAAATGTAGGATTTATTATAAATAATGACAAAAGTTGTTTAACGCCGACCACAAAGTGCAAATTTCTAGGTTTTATTTTCGATTCACATAATATGATTTTGGAACTACCCTTGGATAAAAAAGATAAATTAAATAGATATATACAACATTTCTTAAATGTTCGTAAATGTAAGTTACGAGAGTTTGCAAGGTTAATTGGTCTTTTAGTATCTGCTTGTCCTGCCATACAATACTCATGGATGCGGACAAAATTATTTGAGCAATTTAAATTTAAAAGTCTTCTTAAAAATAATAGTTACAATCAGACCATTTCATTACCTGAGTTTATTAGAGGAGATCTCTATTGGTGGCTAAATAAAGTAGATTTTGGATTCTCTCAAATTAAAATAAACCAATATATTAAAGAAATTTATACAGATGCCTCATCCACAGGATGGGGCGCATATTGTGATGGTCATAATTCATTTGGTCATTGGAAAAAAGAAGAGCTTAAATTACATATTAATCAATTAGAGCTCAAGGCAGCCTTATTTGGATTAAAAGTATTTGCTAGTAATGTTAATAACTGTGCTTTATTATTGAGAGTTGATAACATCACGGCCATCTCGTGCATCAATAGAATGGGTAGTGTACAATACCCACATTTAAATAACGAAGCCCGAGAGCTTTGGAAGTGGTGTGAAGGTAGGCGTTTAATAGTTTTTGCATCATACATAAACACCAAAGATAATCGGGAGGCTGACATTTTGTCTAGAAAAAAGATTCAGGATACGGAATGGGAGTTATGTGATCAGGCATATGAAGAAATAATATACAATTTGGGTATACCAGACATTGATTTATTTGCTAGTCGTTGTAATTCTAAATGCAATAAATTTATAACCTGGAAAAGTGAACCCGATGCATGGGCTATTGATGCATTCACCATATCATGGAAAGATTTAAATTTTTACGCTTTTCCACCTTTTTCAATGGTCTTGAAGGTAATTCAAAAGATAATATCGGATAAAGCAGAAGGCATAGTGGTGGTCCCATACTGGCCTACGCAAGCTTGGTTCCCATTATTTAAAAGAGTATGTCATTCAAACTGTATTTATTTCCCGCCTGACATTAATTTGCTCAAATCTTCTTCCAGGTCGGCTCACAGCCTTCACCAAACTCTTACCCTAGTTGCCGCGAGATTGTCCGGCAGTCTCTATTAAATAAATTTCTGTCACCGCGGTCTGTAGAGATAATGCTAGCATCATTGTCAAATAATACATATAAACAATATGATGGTTGCATAAAAGCCTGGCTAAGGTACTGTAACAAACATAACTATGATTACAACTCTGCATCAATACCAATAATAATTCATTTTTTAACTGAACTATTTGACAATGGTGCAAAGTATGGGACAATAAACTCGTACAAATCCGCTTTATCCCTACTATTAGCTAATAATCTTGATGATGAAAGAATAAAACGTTTTATGAAGGGAGTCTTTAAATTAAGGCCAACCAATCCAAAATACAATGCAACATGGGACCCAGACATTGTGCTAAATCACCTTGCCCAAAAATGGCCAAATGAAAACCTTGACTTAAAGACTCTCTCTAAGAAAACTGTAACTTTACTTGCACTTGTGACTGCGCACCGTGTACAAACTCTGTCCTTGATAAAAACTGGTAACATATTTAATAATCCAAATGAAATTCTGATAAAAATCCCTGATATAATAAAAACGACAAAATTAAATTCACCGCAGCCAGTTTTAAGGTTGCCATTTTATAATACTCGCCCTGAAATCTGTCCGGCTCGATGCTTAAAAGCATATTTAAATAAAACAGAAACGTTAAGAAACAATAATACGAGCTTATTTATTAGTGTTAAAAAACCACATTCAAGCATTAGTTCTCAATCTATCAGTAATTGGTTAAAAGAAACGTTACAAGAAAGTGGGGTAGATACATCAATTTTTAGTGCACATAGTACACGCCATGCAAGCACGTCCAAGGCAAATAAGTTAGGTGTTAGTGTGGAAGTGATCAAAAAGACCGCTGGATGGTCTAACTCGTCATCTGCATTCGCTCGTTTCTATAATAAAGATATTAATCATAATAATGAGTTTGCAGAGTCAATACTTGACTCCTTTCAATGTAACAATGAATAAGTGATTAGATACGATACCTTATAGTGATTCTGAATGTGTCCTTACAAAGTATTGTTGTAAAAATTAAAAAGTTGATTGTTAAATTAATACCTACCTTGTTTTATTTTATGTAAAGTTAATACAGTCATTATTAAGTTTGGCAATTAAAGTTGATAAAATGGCTCAATCAACATATATTTTTGTGACATTTATGTTAAAATTGTTACTATAAACATCCTACAATATGTTAAACGTAAATCGCAAAGAATGAAGCTGCGAAACATAATTGAAGATCAAACGAACTTACCAAGTGAAGTTCGATCGTAATTATGTGAGCAGCTTCATTCGACGCGATTTACCAACTCCCACCCGTTAAATACTTCGTATTTAGGTCCCTGCCCAGTATACCTTTACAATTTTAAAATAAATGTCACATACCTACATAACCTACCTTTAAACAAAATGACGAAAGTAAAGCAAGTCCGACCCGCTGTCATAGTTGGAGAGGGGAGTATATGGCGACCACAGACAAAAAAAAAAAAAAAGATAACTTTAAACTATCGCGCAAGGCCTACAGTAGATGGCGCTACTACAATATGTTAAACGTAAATCGCGTCGAATGAAGCTGCTCACATAATTACGATCGAACTTCACTTGGTAAGTTCGTTTGATCTTCAATTTTACCTATATTAGCTCTACTGCTTCCAGGTTTTGGTGGTTTTGGTGGCTTTTTCTGGTCTTCCTCCGCATCAGTTTTTGGTGTCACAGGTGTTGTCTTAAGACTGCTCAACTTGCCAATCAAAACAGTAGTTTCTGTAAAAAGAGAATAAGCATAATATGCATATATCAGACGGCCGCCTTGGTCGAATGCTCAGACTGCTGGGTATTGGCCAAGAGGTCCCGGGTTCGAATCCTGGTAGGGGCAAACTTTGTGATGACCACAAATGTTTGCTTCCGAGTGGTTGTGTATATGTTTATGTAGTATATTTTCAACATTTATATACATAATTATATTAATAATATGTCCATCATCTAGTATCCATAACACAAGTGCTTAGACTACTTACTTTGGGCTAGATGATAGGTGTGAGTGTAAAAATATTTTTTTTATTTATCATATTATGATCATTGTGTTTATAATGAATAATAAACACCATTTATTATCTTTTCAGGTTGCCAAAATGCAGTAACAAAGCATAAGTGTAACAGACAGAAATTATTTCACATTTATGAACAACATCAGTACATAATTTTTCTAGCCTCATTTTTTTGTTATATTTACAAAAATTTATATAACAATTAATTAATAATGACATAAGAAGGGAATGAGACAATACTCACTGCCAGTATTAATAGGTTTGGGTACTTTGACAGCAGTTAAAGGAGATTTCTTCTGAATAGAAAATGCTCGTAATCTCTTTTTGGCATTCTCAATGCCTTTAGAAGATACCCTGGTTGTTACTGGACTGGATGAAGGTGTACAAACAAGTTTTTTTGTGGGAATTTTGATTTTGGCCTGAAAAATATAAAAAGCAGAATATAGACATGTTAATAAGAGAATAAACAACTTGTGCATATAATTTAAGACATAAACTTGTGATATACTTCAGCCAACTTAGAGAGTGAGAAGTGACGACTTAGTAAGATGAAAAATTTAATTTTGTTTACATACATTCTTTCTCGAAGATGTCAGAAGCATAATGATGAACAGAAAATAAAACATAGTTGATGTGCATGATAAATTTTGCCTTTATATCATAAAAACTTAACCAGTCCTGACAATAAATTATGGTCATGATTTTCTAAGGTGTGTCAAGTGAAGTACAAATGATTATGTATAAGGGAAAGGATAGTTGTTGAATTAAATGATTTATTAAAAAGCCCCAACCTGATATTGTGAGACCTGTAAATAACAAAACTTTAAGTAACAGTATAAAACTAAGTCAACATTGTGTAGAACTATACCATAACTGATAGGCGTGATTTATGTATGTATGTATGTTATGATTATAGTATAGTTGTTGTGTTTTTATTTATACAAACAAACAAAAAAGAAGTTAACATTTTTTAATACTTTAATTTTTATATAGAGAATACATAAGACTTCCGGATCAAACCGATGGCAAAAGGCAACTCGATAAAATTAAGTTATACGTTACTAGTCGTTGGGATAAGTTCAAAAAAATTAAATTATGCCTTACCGCATCGAACTCCGATGCTGATATGCCTGGCGGCATCAAATCATCGGAGTCTTGCGAATCAGTACCCTGAGCTGGATCCATGATTATTTAGTAGATATAAATTTAACACTACTCAAGCTTTATATTCCTATAGTATAGCATTTTAGGAATGCTAACAAAGCTACGTATGACAGCTTTAGTTAACACACATTAAATTCAATTTACTATTGAAGAATAAAGAATCGCACCTGCATGCAATGCATAGCTTTTTGTATTTGACATTTGAAAATAATGACAATGACATTTTGTTTTAATTTTCTCTTTTTTTTTTAGGGAAGGCAAAGTAATCTAGTCCGTACCGCCATATCTTTAGTGTTACTTTTCTTGAATTTTACATTAAAATATGGGTGCCATAAATTTTAACACATGTAGAAAGTGCTTGGCGGGATGAATCGAATGGTAACAGACTTGATGATGGCGCCTAATGAGTTGATGAAAACTACCATATTTTCATCGTCAAACACACCTTTATTTTAATTAGCTGAAAGAAGATTGATGTCTACCACGCAGAAGTTGATTAAAATGAACGAGTTCGATAACTACGGGCGAGTTTTCGACGAATGGTTGGATTTGGGTGTCATTGAAGAGGTGGATGATAAGCTGATGAATAGCCGAATATTCTAGTATTCGAAAAATTAAGTGGTAGTCCTCCAGCTGCTCCATGGTGGGGTGGATGGTAGGAGCGTTTAGTACGCTTAGTAAAAGAATTTCTTCGTCGTAATCTCGGACAAAGGACGGTAACATACGAGGAACTCGACTCCATCCTTTGTGATTGCGAGGCAGTTATAAATTCCCGGCCATTAACCTACATAGCGGAAGATACCGAAAATTTGAAGCCTTTTACTCCAGCTCACTTTTTGCAAGGAACTGTCTGTAGCGAAGTTACGGATGTTGACCAAATAAACTGATTCGTGATTCGTTGAATAGGCGGTTACGATTCCTATATAAATTGAAGAATGGTTTAAGAGACCGGTTTCGAAAGGAATATTTGACGATGCTTGTACAGAAGGGTAGGGAAGGAGACAATAACTTAAGGGTTGGCGATGTCGTACTAGTTGAGACGGGCGAGTTAGGTGGCCTTTAGGTATAGTTTTAGAAGTTTACCCGGGTAGAGACGGTCATCCCAGAGTAGCAAAAGTTAAAACGAACTCTGGCGAGTACACGCGGCATTACAGGTGCATATATCCATAGCAGATTCGGAGTGCTGTGACGTCAGTTAATTAAAAGGGTTTGTGTTATCTAACACTAAACGGCCGGAGGATGTTGCGAACCTCTTTTTAGGTTTTTAATTTAATGTTTTTTCTTTTCAAATAAGTGAAGTTGTCAATAATTTTCTGTGTGACATAATATTTTAATTTTGTAAAAACTTCCTTTTAATAAATCGCTCTACATTTCCAAGTTTTTGTCGTTTCTATTAGGCAACAACAGATTCCGCATAATTAAATGTCAACACGGATCATTGTATATCAAAATAACACCAGTTTCAGTAAACCAAGTTCTGTCTAAAACAAAAATTTTACCGCTATATATCATTGAAAGGCCGCCAAACATTTTTCTGTTTTTATTTCTTCTTCCATTTGGGAAAGCATTGGGATCTAGCCGAAGCACGGAGGAACTCGGATAATGTTTCGTGGCCCATCCGATGAGCGGCCTTAGCAATCATTGCCAAGGTTACGCAATCGCCGACCGAGCGCGCCAAGCCATTGCGCTATCCGGCTCCTCGATTCAATGTATTATATAAAAATACCATCTACCCTACCAGATACGGGTTTACACTGTTTGGAAAACAGAATTCATTCAATTCAATCATTCAATTCTTGAGAATTCATTAGCGTATTGTAAACATACAAGCAAAAGAATTTTTATTTAAGATTTTATTATACAATAATTTATTCTTAAAAGTTATTAGTATCACAAAGTAATTCAATCACTATATTTATAAACAGTCTTCTGCCCGTTCTGTGTCATTTCTATCATGAGCTCTCGGAGGTCGTCGCTTAGTTTTACATGCATATATGGTTGTACAAATTCCGGTTCTGAAAATTGGAAAGCAGTGATAAAAATTAATTATTATTAAAAACCGCGTGGTGGTGAATAATTAAAATGTTTTAAATCTTTCTATAGGTAACGTTTTTCCAAAGTTATTAGGTAATTATTTTCTAAGTTTTTGTGGTGATGATGACGGTGAAGATTAATAGGCATTGGTATTCTCTTTTAGGCATACAAAATAATATTTAACAATTTTATATAGTCCACTTTAAATAGCCGTGTGGTGACGGCAGAGTAGAATACAATTGTCACCATCCCAAATCTCTCCCGTGGGTGTCGTACAAGGCGACTAAGGATAAATCAGTGATGAGGAATGGGCAGCAGCGTTCCTCTTATACTACCGTCCTGACAATGTACTGCGACTTTTGTGCCCGATAAATGGCAATAGGCTCGCCACCTATTACATGGGACTTGACATAATTGGCGAAACGCGGGTGAGAATTCACCTCTGCCTACCCCTTCGGGGATATGGGCGTGATTTATGTATGTATGTATGCACTTTAAATAAACGAACCTCACACTCTCTACGGTTTTATCAGGTTAACCAATAACAATATTGTTTTGTCAAAAGATTTTTTTTGTTAGCCCAAAATGATCCCATTGCTGGCCAAAGGCCTCCCCAGCAGTCCTCCATCTCGAGTGATCCCAAGCCAATTCCGTCCATGTTTGTATCGTCTTTCTAGGTCTGTCTACAAATACTGGTAATAATAATTAAAGTTTAGTCCTCACCGTCAATGGTCTGCGGCATCGGTGGAATTTCATACTTGACATCCACTTGATCAGCAATCTGGTTAACATCTGCAAAAGCGACTTCTGGAACGTCTGGAATTTCGGCTACAATAGAACTGGGTGCTATATCTTCTGTGCTCTCGTTACATATTTCTTGCTTCTGCTTCTTCACAGGTTTAGCTGGTGAATTAATATGAATATTTTTAGTAAAATATTATTATGATTTTTATTTAAACATTGTAAAAATGAAAAGCAATTATAAAGAAACTTGTAGTTAGAGTAAAGTAATGTCTCGTGGTTGGCATCAGCCCGGATTGCAGAGGACGCGAGTTTGATTCCCACAGTTATCTTAGTGATAACTTTTAATAAAGATGAATACTAATGGAATAAGCAATGTGTTGACCACAAAGGTCATACAAGCGTTGTCATATACAAGGTGACTAAAATTTAAATAATGGTGAGGTATGAGCAGCAGCATTCTTGTTATATTACCTAGCAGTAAACTGTGATTTACATGCCCAATAGATGGCCATTGGGTTGCCTCCTATGTTAGGTCCATATGGGACCTATCATAATACACCACGCCCACCCCCTTTAGGGATAAATATATGTGATTTATAGTATAAATATGCAGTCTACACACCGATATCATCTGCACCTCTCTTCTTTCTTGTATTTACTTCTCTTTTCTTGCTGGTAGGCTTACTTTGTATTTTACTTTTTTCCTTCTCCTTCCAATTCAAAACCCTTTTTACTTCCATACGAATACTCTGCTTAACATCTTCCGAGAGATCAATGCCGCTGTCATATTGGTTGACATACTTGGTAATAGGCTCATCATCACTACTACTACAGGAGTCTTCGCTGGAATCGGCGCAATTAGGCAGGACATGCTCAGCTTTAAATAACCTTCGCCATTGATTTATAAGATTATCTGCAATTTTCTGTAAGAATAAAATTTGATAAACCTAGTCCTAGGGCCTATATAGAGGTGAAGAAACTTGCGGGTGCGGTCAGGAGAGGGATCTTACAAGTTTTAATCAAGATTAAATTATTTACATGTGGGAAACAAGAATTAATATTAAGCAGTATCAAACTCAATCTTTTCAATCAATCAAATCAATCTTTTTATACTCACAAACTTTGCTGGCTTTGGTATTCTTAGCATGTAGTGGTGGGAATGTGTCTCAAGCATCTCACATTTAGGGCACAGATCATAGTCTGCACAGGTTACGCATTTGTAGCGGAAACCCAAGATTGTATTCTTGCAACTGTCACACACTATATTTTGATGCTGTGCTGGTTCAGTTTCAGAATTTCCTGAAATAAAATAATTTATGAGAATAAGTGTAGATCAGAATTGTTATTATGTATAAATAGTTAAATAAGAAGAAGTGTTGTTTAGTACTTTCTTAATTTTTTTTTAAATACTTTATACGCAAGTTATTCACAATACTGATGGTAAAACCAGAGATATTGTAATTATTACTTGAATTGTTTGTTAAACATAGTGGAATGTCCAAAAACATATAATAAAGTAAAATAGATTATCAGAAATTCTTATCTATTTTACTTGGAAAATATTTGTGCTTGAAATAAACACCACCAATATTTAATACTTCATTCTTCCTACTTCTGCAATAACATTTAACATAAAATCAATATTTGACTATTGCAAATAGATGAACTTTATAGAGTAGTGTGAAAATTACCTTCCAATTTTATACCCGGTAAACATAGTGTGGGTATAGCGTCTGGACCAAGACTCCTATTTTTTATACAAGTCGGCGCAAAATGTCGTGAACAAAAGCGATAGGTCTGCTTCAAATTTGGTTTTTCCAAAAGATCCTCCCTTCCACCAGCTTTCATCCACTGAATTTGTCTAAAGGAAATACTGTGTTATTGATATTGATTGGTGGCCTTGGACGTAACAGTACGAAACCCTAACATAAAATTCATTTAACATTATCAGTTTTACTGTAATAGAATTAAAGGATCTCGATAAGGTAAATTGGCTAGCAATAATTAATTACTGATTTAAAATAATACTTGCCAAACAAATGTTTACAAATCAACAACCCTGATATATTAGGAACAGGCAAGGGCAAATTTAATGATGTTGATAAACAATAAGGAGAGGAAAAAATGAATGATTAGTTTTTAAGCTCGCTGGAATGCTGGAATGTAACTTACCGATGCCTTTCTTTCGGCAAGCCGTAAAAATTTAAATGGCTACTAACTTTATTATTTCTGCCACAGCCTTGAACACAACAATAATTCACCATTTTAAATAGTCACGAATGTTTCTATTCTAGTAAAATATAAAAAAGTTAGAAAAAAGTTCTAGGGAAAACAAACCCGGCCTACAGTCTTCATAATACATATCAAAATTGACATTGACAAACAACAAAACAAACAAAACAATCGAACGAAAATAATTCCTCTCGGATTTGTGGCTTGGCACAATGGATTATTAAGCTATATTTTATCGCTTTATCATATTATTTTCATGATTTCCGTAAATATGAACTAAATAGATAGATAGATAATTATTATTTATTTAAATATAAATAAATTAGCATCCCTTTGTCGCATATAATGGTCTATATAGAATACTAAGCTAAGCTATGGCTATAATACTAGCGCCATCTGTTGGGAAGTAGAAAATCATTAAGGAACTTAACAAAATGGTCCTACTCGTATTTTCCAGTATGTTATAGATTGTTCTAGATCTAGAGAATCTAGAGTATTCCTGGATGTATTCGAAGTTCAAACGGGAGATATGTCGTGACCATAGAATTGATCATATCCGTAGTATTATTGTCCTCTATGATTGATCATTGATGATGATGATGTGGCCGACCACAGATATATTCTATCAATGGTTGCATTTCATGAAATGGCCCGCCAATACTGACCTTATCATGATATTGGTCTAATAAACAACGTTTAACGTTTACGAGCGAAGCCGCGGGTTAAAGCTAGTATATAATTATTTTTAATTTACTTTAAAAACATAAACAACCATGATTCGCAAACAAATGTCAGTGTTAATTACACAAACATTTGCCCACATCGTAGGCCTATTCGCTAACCTTTTTTGACAGTTGGAAGTAATAATCACCGCACTTTTTACTTAACCTTTTACCTACGGGCTGCTGGAAACCAATGTCACCCCCCAATACGGGCACTTTTTTGCACTATAAGGAAATATAGCTCCACTTCACTTGACGATATTATAAAACTACAAGCGTATAATATTGAAATTTTGAGTATGTATTCATTAACTAATATTTTATTGAAATTTCATTCACGTTATTGTTTATACTACATAGAAAAAAATACAAAAAATAAATATTGAGTCCATACGGAACTTTCACTTAATGGCACTAATCACTGAATTTATTATGAAATGTTTATGATTTTGTGAAGTAAATTCAATAACTAACCAGATTTTTTCATTTATACTCCAATTATTAGGGCCTGTTTCACAATTGACAAGTAAGTTCGAAGTAGCTTACTTGGCAGTTCAATTGACATATATTTCATATTACAACTGTCAAATGATCTGCAAAGTAAGCTACTTCGAACTTACTTGTCGATTGTGAAACAGGCCCTTAGTCTAAGGGCCTGTTTCACAATCGACAAGTAAGTTCGAAGTAGCTTACTTTGTAGTTCAATTGACATTTCATATTACAACTGTCAAATGATCTGCGAAGTAAGTTACTTATAACTTACTTGTCGATTGTGAAACAGGCCCTATCACAAAATATCACTGTTCATTTCTAGCAAAATTTACTGTTGTACTATAGTGATGTGCTACTGCTGTTTGAGGTTATCGACAAATCGACAAGTCTTATTAATTGTGTCGATAATCGATATGATATCCTTATATTATGTAATAATAAAGACAATAATTTAACCTACTAATAATGATAACAATTAAAGAAACAATCTTAAATAAAGATTGATTGAGTATAAAATAAATAAAGGGATAATAAATGTATGTATGTATGAAATAATATTATTTAGGTACGTTTTTTCCACAACATGCACTGGTCACGCCCAATACGTAACTGATTTAATTTCATTTAAATAGTCTTCGAGAATTTCGTTAACTACCCGATAATATAAAGAAGAAAAAAATATTGATATACCCATTTTTATGTTCATATCTTCACTACAAATCCGCCATCTTGAATTCAACCGATGACCACTCTGTAGTACGGGAGGCAACAATAGTTGACACTAATGTTAAAGGGAATTTCGCGGGGTTTTTTTGCCGAAAAGGAAACGAGTTTGATTTTTTAGTCTATGGTATAGGAATAACCAACATGTCAATTTTGAATTTATGCCGTTAAAACCGTTATGCCTTGAACACAGATTTTATAATAAATGTTTTTCTAGAGTCTATGCAAAATGAACTATAGTTGACAGCCGTACTCAGGGAGGCTATTGTGAAATCAACTATAGTTGACGCCCGTAGGGAAAGGGTTAACCATTACTGTTTTCACAGGACAAGTGTCACAATAGCGTTATAGTAAAGTAGTAATGGACATTGAGTTATAAAGTAAACTAGTATTAGTATTATTATAAAGTACGCTAGTAATAGTAGTTCAATGGTAAAGGATCAGTAAATAGTTCAGTGACTATCACTCTCAAGTGTCAAAAAAAGTTAGAGAATAGGCCTACAGGATTCGAATCAATGACCTCTTGGCCGATAGTCAGCATCTTACCATTTCGAGCAAACACGTCGTAACATCAGCCTATAACTTTGAAATCAATGCCTAATACTTTATTAGGTATTGATTTCAAAGTTTTGTAATCTTACACATCCTCGCCTTGCAAAGGAATGACTATATTTAGCAGCACATGGCACACATAGTTCAATGCACTTTCATTGTTACTGTATAATAACACTCAAATCAAATCAAATAGAAGGTCTTAATCTATTTCGAGAATTTTTAACTATCGAGTTAAACTTCCTGTAAAGCATCATGTTCATGATTAAGCCGATAAATTACTCTGTTAAATTGAAACCAGTGTAATTTTTACACACTAATAAAAAACATTATTAAAAGATACCTAAATGAAAATATTTACAATAGTTGTTGCTATTAGTTATCATACAAAGTAAACAAACAAACCTAAATAGAATGTACCCGAATATTTCCAGAAGGACCAATCAGATTCTCGATCAATAAGACAACGCTCACTGGCTCACGGAATACGCACACGTCGAAACCGCCGCTGTTTATCGAAGTGTAGTACTCGAGATTTCGAGAACGCTCTACTTGGCACTAGGTGGCGTGGCGGCCGGCGGATATAAAAGCGCGGCGGCCGGCGAATCGCCATGTTTATTGTCAATTTGATTTGATACAAGCCACAAGATCAAGACGTGCTCGCTACGCGAATCTTGAAGTACTTCTACCAGCATCACATTGAACTCTACGTGCGTTTACAACCCTTAATACTACTGGGAAAATGTCTCTGCTACCGTTCCTGCTTGGCTACGAAAATCCTCATCGTCTGTTCGACCAGCACTTCGGATTAGCGTTGACTCCAGACAACATACTAACAGCCGCTGTGTCCCCGCTACTCTCTCGGGAATACTACAGACCGTGGCGTCAGCTCGCCTCCGCTGCAAGGGACATTGGATCCACCATCAAATCCGACAAAGATAAGTTTCAAGTTAACCTGGACGTACAGCATTTCTCGCCGGATGAGATATCTGTGAAGACGGCCGACGGGTACGTGGTGATCGAAGGCAAACATGAGGAGAAGCAGGATGACCACGGTTTCATCTCGCGTCAGTTTACGCGCCGCTACGCGCTTCCTGAAGGTTGCGACCCTGATACTGTAGAGTCCCGTTTGTCTTCGGACGGCGTGCTGACAATCATGGCTCCTAAAGCCGCTCCTGCATTGAAGAACGAGAGAGCAGTTCCTATTGCTCAGACGGGACCAGTAAGGAAGGAGATCAAGGACCAGACGCCCTCGGCTGATGCGAACGGATCCCAATAAGTTTTTACGGTGAAACAAAATTGTAGTCGTACTAAAAATATGTTTGATAACATCTTGCTTAATCGATAGTTGGCGTTACAATTTGTGAAGATTTTCAAGTCAGTTATAGTTAATTTTAAACAGTACTATTTCTGCATAGAAATGTACCTATTCCTATTTTTGGTTGTTTTAGGTTAAGATGTTTGGTATTGTTAAAGACTGTTATGTTATTATTTGGTGTTAAGCGGGAAATTCACTACATGGACATGCCCGCCAGTCATACCCGCGCGGACCTCGTTTGTATAGGCCAGACTGATTGTGACAGTCCTATCCTACACTAGGCAAACATCGCACAGACCTAATAGAAGCCGATTTCCGACGAGCATGTCTGCAGGCATGCCCGCGGGCAATGATCATTTGTCAGATTGGTCATGTCCATGTATTGAATTCCCCGTTTTAAAAGCGCTATATAGGTACTCTACTAAAAAAACGAACAAATAAAATATAGCGCTTTAAGGGCCGGTATTTCAATATTACCTTATCTTAATGCTTAAGTTAAGTCCTACATTTAAGCTAAGTTTCACTTTTGAACGACAGTACCGTATTTCAATCCGGATCTTCCTCACCTTAACTAATCTAAGATTAATTGCAATATTGCAACATAACAAACAAAATAAGTCATTTGTCTATGTTTTTAGTGGTCATTTGGTGACATTGACTGATACATGACACATGCAAGTGTATTATATACTCTTTGGACACATGTGCAAACTATTTATCTCTATTGCACTGAGTGTTTGGCGTGTTTCATGGTGTCAGTCAGTTTTTTTTTCAATAATTCCAAAATTGGTTCTGAGTAGATTTTGTGCAGTGAAAGTGGTGTTATTTTGATGCACAAGCATCCGTGTTGATGTGCAATTATGTAGAATCATTGAAAACAAGTCTTATGATGTGTTTAATGTTGTGGTGAAGATCACTATAAAAAGTGGTTTTATCCATTTCATGAGTCACCATCATGAACTCTGTTAACATTCAATTCGCGCCAGCCTAGATACGTTAAAATGTGTGACACTCAAATTTTAACGTAAAATTCATTTCATTCATACATTTCACCCACTCATTATTTCATAAGACTACAGATAAAATATACACTAAAGACTTGGCTGTATGGGCTAGAAGGCCCTTTGCCTTTCCTAAAATATAGAGAGAATAAAAAAAAAACTCTATTGCACTGAAGTTGGCGCATCGTTTTTTATCCATTCTAAAACGATTCTAAACAAAAAATAATTTATAATACCTAGCAGCAAGACAAATTCGCGTCATTGACATTGACTTTTTTTTAATAAAGGTTCTTTTAAACGGCGCTCTGGCTTTCAGCCTTGGGTACTTGTACTATTGAGGTGTGTATCCTTGGTTTTAGCCCTATTTCTAAAATGTTACTATAAAATATATAAAAAACAAATTGGTACATAACACAAACTAAAAATGCTGTTTAGGATGGTATTTTATTAATTCGCGTACTTATCTACATAGGTACAATATTATCTCAACTAGCCATAATTTCCTAACCAGCGTGTGGTTTTTTGTGGGTCAAAAATAAATTATCATGAAGCAACTTTTCTAAAGTAACCAGATGACAATCCTGGATCGGAACTTAAGCGACAGAAATCCTCCGCTTAGATTAAGGCTAGTTAAGGTGGAGTTTAAGTGCCGTTTAATTTTAATCATACATTGAAATACACATAGGTCGTACTTATTATAAATCCAGGATCAATTCAAGATAAGGTGCTATTGAAATACCGGCCCTAAGTAATTTAAGTTGAATAAATGTTTTATTCCAAAGTATTGGATTGGTTTATTTTATTACCATAATTTACCTAAGGTAGTCATCCCAGTCCCCACTGGGGGTACAGGCCTTCCATAAGGATGGAAGCAAATTAGGTGAATTGTCTTATCCACTAATGCTAGTGATGAATGAATGTATAGAAAAAAAGACTGAAAGGACCATGTCGAGAGATCGATAAAGGAAGAATGTGATTGAAATGACAACAGTCCTATATTTCAAATCCACACCGTTTAAGGTTTTGGCTTATGTTTTACAGCCGGCCTGACACCACCATCCCTCTCTCTGGGGACACTGCTGTATCTGCATGTGGATTGAGGGCCCATTTGTTAAAGACATGCCCAGTTGGTGGTTTGCAATCCGGGCAATCTCCCTTAGTCGACTTTTACGACATATTATACTCTTTATTGCACTTTAAATTATAATAAGTACAGGGGCGGGGACGGGGCACTCTAGATGTAAGCGGGGGCAGGTGATGCGGAGAGGAGAGTTTAACCCCCCCCGCCCGTTCCCACCTCATACCGCCGGAAGGACGCGCAAAAACGTTGTCGACCTATAGCACCCACGTTTCGCCAACTATGTCAAGTCCCATGGAAATAAGTGGCTTTTGCCATTTATCGGGCACAAAAGTAGCAATACATTGCTAGGTGGTATAAGAGGAACGCTGCTGTCCATTCCCCTCATCTGATTTATCCTTAGTCGCCTTGTACGACACCCATCACGGGAGAACAATAGTATTCTACTCTGCCGTCACCACACGGCTTTTACGACACCCATGGGATGAGACGAGGTTGGCAAATTCGAAGTTATTTTTTCGCTCCCAGACAACAACGAAAGAGTTATTCGAATATTATACGTGTTCCTGATATATACTTCATAGATGTATCAACAGTGCCGTGTGGTGACGGCAGAGTAGAATACAATTGTCACCACCCCAAATATCTCCCGTGGGTGTCGTACAAGGCGACTAAGGATAAATCAATGATGAGGAATAGGCAGCAGCATTCCTCTTATACCACCTAACAATAGCAATGTACTGCGACTTTTGTGCCCGAAAAATGGCAATAGGCTCGCCACCTATTACATGGGACCTAACATAATTGGCGAAACGTGGGTGCTAGTTCACCTCTGCCTGTAGTGTTACGCAGTGAAAAATACAAGGAAAAAGGCAAAAAAGAAACAAAATTCAGATTTCTTACAGATATATTTTTACATTTCAAATTATACAGGCGGTTACATAAAAAATAAATAAGGTTCCATACGCATTACAATGTGATGTACAAAAGAAATGCAACATCTCTATCTACATGCACTCTACACCATTCATGCATTCCTCACGAAATTGAAAATGTTCACAAAATATAATATTGTCAGGTAAATAAAATGGAATTTTCGTGTCAGTCAAATAAAAGAAAAGTTTTAACTTTCTCTCAAAACAGGTATCGAAATTAAGAATGTTATTTTTTTATTTTAGGGGAAAATAGGGCAAATTGAACGTTTCATTTCCTTTATTAGGATTTTCTTGGAACCGCCATACACGGATAGCTCTAAGCAGTCAGGACGGACTTCAAGCTGCCCGTGCATGGCAGCTCATAGATAAACACATCACCGTACATATGGAAATTAAATTTGGTGTAATATTATTGTTCTTATTAGACAAAAGCCAAGTTCTAAGTACGATTTAATGAGTGGTTCAATTTGCCCAACAAAAGTATAGCCAATATCGATCTACTTATTTGGATGATCGTATTTCATGTTCCCCATTAATTTATCCTTTCAAATATTCATTAATGACATTCGTAATGTTCATAAACAGCTTGGGTCTAACCAATTGTATGTAAAAGACAACGGGTCTCAATAAAAAATATCACATGGCTCAGCTGCAGAAGAATTACAATGAATCCTCTGTCAAAACATTAAACTTTACCGTTTGCTTCCACTAGAGCAAATACAATACACGAAGCAAGGTCAATATACATTTATCGCATAATCGTATTATACTTCAAGGTAGCGTGTACATCAAGTGAAATACAAAACACCTTATGGTCCAATACCCACGCTAGAGCGACTAATTGGTCTTTAAAGATCTATTAATTGATTTTTATTTGAACATTAGAATGTTAGAAAAATTAGAACAAGATCTAAGAAGTTACAAAGATCTCTTACCTTACCTATCCTTTATAGAGCAGTGATAAAATAGTAGCCACCAAATTTGAACCTTAGTGTAATAAGGTTTAAATCCATTGGCAAAAAAACGCATGCATTCAGTAATTGCACGAATAATTCTTTTTTTTTTATATAAGGCAATAATATGTCATCCCAATCTCCGATAACAGCTGGACCAATGCCGTGAAGCCGGGTTTTCACGGTCCGAGTTGACTCGGACGAGTGCACTCGGATGCACTCGGCATCCAATCAGACATCCTAGTAGTCATCCAAGCCCACTCGATCCGAGTCATCTGGGACTGTGCAAACCCGGCTTGACCGAGCATGTTGTTGTCAATATTACACAGGTACAAAGATTTTGGTGGTTAGAAAAAGAATTTCGAAAAATTATGGTCTTGAGGCAGGAATCGAACCCGCGTCCGCTGCTATCCGGGCAGGTGCCTGACCGCTCGGCCACCCAAGACACCAATTATACCAATTATAAATTCTTCTAACCTTTACACTTCACGTTGTTAAGCCAATGGGTACCCTCGCAATGTAGAAATTTCAAACATTCCAAAGCAGATATTTTTACAAATACCTGCTTTGGAATATTTGAAATTTATTTCTTATATTTGCCCATGTCAATAGTAAATTCATTGGGTAATATCAAGCAAGTCTCTATTAATTTCTTTTGGTCTTTATCGCGTATTCTATTTGATGTATTGTCTCTGTTAGAGTAACGGCTATAGTGTCGACTTTTGTGTCCCTTATTTAAGACTTGTAAATATGATCAATTCGAAGCTCTAGGACAGGTCTTGGAAAGACTTTAAAAATATTACATTCACAACTGAACTGTTAACATAAAAAGATAATATTCATAAAATACATTTGTGATGATAAACAATAACATTAGATTGTGCTTTAGTAAAGTTAGTCGCAAGTGATGTACCCCCGAATACAGAAACGCTACTCAAATTTAGGGGACTGCTTAAAAAGTTAAGTGGACACTACCTGTCAGAATTTGTATGGAAAAACGTCAATTTTGACAATACTTAAATGTTAAGCGGGACTCAAACTTTGAATAGCGTTTCTGTATTCGGGGGATAGATATATAACACAATAACCATAAACATGATACAACTGAAACGAGTACGTGGGCATTGTTAACAGTATGTTAAAAAGATTCTAAATAAGAATAATCTCAAAAAATGTAAAAAAAAATACAAAAAAAATGGAGTGATTTGTTTGCAGATTGTTAATAACAATCTGCTGGGGAGGTGGAACAAATACTATTCTAATTAAATGTGTACAAAATTACAAAAAAAGGAGCTTAAAAAGAAAAGTTTGATTGACTGGAAAACGTGTTACAGACGATAAAAAATTGTTTTTCTCTCCAAAACAAAATCAATTGGAATGCGTCTCATACCGGTAGAGAGAGAGAAAGAGTAGTCTTCACAACATTGGCACAGTAAATACGTAAGAAGGCGGTACAACATTAGGTACAATCATTTTAATTCAATATCGTTATCGAAAATCTGGCAACATTTTTACAACTTACACACTACAGCGACTTCCTCGGGCGTACACACAACATGGAACATCCATTTATAACTAGAATCCGTTCTGACTTCGTATCGATATCAATATGGCCTTAATAGCTATGGTAGAGTGAATTTTACAAGCATACAATGCAAACACACGCACGTCTACGCATAGACACGTAGTCTGAAAAGGTCCGCACTCTTGAATCACCTTACTTGGTAATCGGAGATTGGAAAAGATACGGTTGAATGGAGGAAAATTGCGAAACGTACATACCTAGTTTCATTGTACAATGAACTTTAAAACGTAGCAACAAGGTCAAAAGTCAATACATAATATTACTGTGTGGTTCGTAAGAAAATACGTACATATGAATTAATTTACAAAATGAAATTTCATCTGACATTAGTAGCTGTAAACCCACAGCTGCTTGAGAACAGTCAAAGGTAATTCCAGTTACTTTACACACAGTCCCGCATTCTGTAACAATATCTATTTTTGTGCATGGCAACGCTTTTCAATTTCTCTGTCCATCGACAATGGGTAAAACTGTAAACTTTGTTTCTAATTTAAATTTTAACTTTTATTTATTTTTGTAAGCTAAGAACTTATAATTGAAGGACTATTAAAAATGATGACACAGAAACAACCTTTGACTGTGCATCAGCCCGAAATTTCAATCAAACCACAATGATACGCAACTATGAAACATTCCATGATTGCATGTGTGACATACCCTGATTGTATTCTATGACAACGATCAAGTTATTTACTTTATTATCTCTAAATTTGTTTCAACATTTTTAGAACGTCATAATTTTTGGATAAATGCATAAAAGTTAAATAATATAATCATAATTAAAATAATAATAATAATACATAACAAAAATAAATATGAAACAAATAAAATTTTATAAAACTTTCAATATTGAGCCAAAGATTATATTCAATATTACATTATTTATTTATATGATATTTTTGTGCCTGCCAGCAGGTAGAAACGTTACAATCAAAATTAAAACAGATAATCAATTTATTTACATAAATATAAATTCGATTTCCTGTTTTAACTTTCCTTTTCATATTAAAGTATGCACTTATATTTTTTGGAATGAATTATCAATATAACAATATTGGAACTGATCACATCATTACCTTCTTCACTCTATCGATATCACCTTCTATTTGCAATGGCCGCAGTAAAAATCAAATTCTGCCAACCGACCAAGTTGACCAAAATAACCAAAACGGAAGGCACCTTTACAAATATAGGTGGTCTAAAGTTTCAACTATAATGGCACCTTCCATAAGGTCTAAAGTTGCACAAAGGTTAACAATATTGTAACAGTTCCACACCCAAGACAGACACACTATTTATTTTACTCATTTTAGATACACATTATTACGAATTACACAGAATTTTTCTTACTTCTACTAATAATACGCTAGGGCTGCGACGCCCGACACCTCTTACATTTACCATCGACAATATACAACGCATCTTTGGTTATTGGCGTGTGGCGGGACGCTTGCGCGCTCAAAACACAGTAGCACGCCTATTCGCTTACTTTTTTTGACAGTTGAAAGCGATGATCACCGAACTATTTACTTATCCGTTACTGTATTCACAGGACAAGTGTCACAACAGCGTTATAGTAAAGTAGTAATGGATAAGTAAATAGTTCGGTGTACATCACTTTCAACTGTCAAAAAAAGTTAGCGAATAGGCCTACAGAACTCAAACCCTGTATTACGTAAGCTGATTTCAGTTGCTTTCGGCTATCAGTCTCTCTCAATCATTGAGAATAATAGCAAAGTGTTAAAGTGACGGGTAGACCAAAGCAACTGAAATCGGCTTACATAATACGGGGTCAGAACTTGTACTAGCAATGTACAGTTAACAGCACGTCGGGATACCACTAAAGTTCAAATTTACTCAATCGACTTGGTTCTTTACTACAAATATGTCAAGATTGACAATCGATTGGAGAAATCTGACAGTTTTGATTAGTCCGATGTGCCGTTGCCCGCACAATCATGACGAAACACTGCGCGTGCGCAACAATAAAGAACACAATTAATTTCGAATAATAATGTTTATAGACTAGCCATTATAAGACGAGAGACAATACGTAAACAATTTTGATATGTTTCTTTATTGACGAAATATTTTATGTTTAAAAATCAGAAAGATGTTTTTTATGTATAATCGGCTGTGATAATGTTAAGAATACGATGATAGGGCCTAAGATGGTACACGATTAGACGAAACGAAAAGTGGCAGGGGTATCTAATTATGTAAGACCTCCGCGCACACTTTCCTAAATGTAACCGGTAAAAATGTGTGTGTTTAAAATACACCATTTATTATAGAAAATAAAAACGAATAGCGGCGTTAAAAGTCCTAGTTAGTAGGATGTAGGATAGGTATAACATATTTTTATTGTTGTATTTTATATTAAAATTACACATCAAGAATATTTACATTATGTCTCACTCTATAATGGCTGCAGTACGGATGCAAGATTGACGTCCATAAATAATGTGAATAACATACATACATATTAAGAATGTTACAGCATACAAATAGATAGTTCTACAGATGTCACAAGTAATGAAAAAAAAAAATGAGAGACCAGACAATTAATTATGTTAAATTGGACCGTGGACTGATGAGTCTTCAATAATAAATCTTTTTCGTTAAGATCTGGGGTGCTAGCCACGACGAAATCCTTTCAAGCGGTACTTAAAATCATCATCTTTCGCTTTTACAGAATAGCACTATGGCTGGTCCCCCAACGGAGTTATTATGTAAGCCGTCACTCTTAGGTCCGAGTTCACCAACACGAACACAGGCGATTAAAAGTTAACCGTCTATTTTTGACATTTCTTCCATACTGGTAAAAGTCAAAAAGAGCCGGTTAAATAACAATCAACTGTTTACGTGTTGGTGAACTCGGGCCTTAGGCTGAAGATCACCAAAACGTGAAACAAGTGATTAAAAAATAACCGTCAGTTTTCGACAGTTGTCCCATACGATAAAATCCTAAACTGTGAGGCCTTCACAGCATCTACTGGGTTTCTTGGGATAGGCGAAGAACTTGTCCTCAAGCCTTGCCAATAGGGGGAAAAAATTTGGTCACTTTCTCAAAACGTCATTTTCGCAGGATGTCACTCCAGTTAATTTATTTCATCTATCATGTAGATAATTGGTTATTATTATTTTATGCTATTTTTATGTTTTCCATTTATTAGTTGCCCAATTCTCCAGTGTTGGTATTCTCCTAGGAGAAAATATTGCTGGAATCCTGTGAAAATGGCGTTTTGCGAAAGTGACATTGTGCAAATGCGACCAATTTTTTCATATTGACACTTTGTGAAAGTGACGACTTTCTGTGACCTGAAAACTATACAACCGGCTTACATAATAACCCCGCTGTTCTAAGCATGTTTGGCAGGAATCTAATAAAGATGGCTTGGACAAGGTATAGCTCAGAATTAATTCGACTCACCCTTCGTAACTCTATAAGTATAATATGAAATATTGGGTGGTGGTTACAGTCTATTCCAAATACGATGTCTTTTTTGACGTCAAGACCTATTAAAGACTGACGTTATATATAGTTTACTTCCTATCATCAAATATTATTTATTGTGCAATCAACAGCGCATCAAATTTACAAAAACAAATGAAAATGCAGAAAAACGGTAGAACTGGAAGCCTGAACATTATACTTCACCGGTCAGTCGAACGCAAGATCGTCATAATTAAACCTATTGCCGTATCAGAATCGTTCCACCAAAAATAAGAAGGAGAGAGAGAAAGAAGAGAGAAGAAGGAGAGAAGTTAAGTGCATGTTGGTACGCGGCCGCACTCAGAGATGTCAATTCATTAATGCTGATGCGCGAGCGCCTTCGTGTGTCGTCGGCGACTTTCGGCAATCCTCGGGTGCAGGCTGCGGACGCGCAGCGACATCGGCGACGGCGACACCGGCCTCCCACTCAGCCCGACCGCTTCTCAGGCACCGGCCGTGTCCCTCGCTCCCACACTCGATACAATATTACGAGACCAGTAAAGCCTATTGAATATACAGTCCACTTTAATTTAACGTCCCCTAGTTAGGACCCTAACAGTGCAACTATGTCTTTTGCAAACTTGATGCGCCGTCACTATATCCAACCACCCACAAATCTAGCGCGCGAACACTCAAACAATTCACTATATAACGTGTAAAATATGCTACTGGATTAAAAATTGAAACTATCTATTGGCGATACATATATATATTTAGCTAACGCTAAAATGGCACGCGACCCCGCACAAGCACGACCCGCCCCCTTGACACAGCATCACTGTGCATCAACTATTATACCTCATCTTCCTTTGAAAGAGACGCAAAATATTTTGCAACACATGCTACAACCCAATACCCATTTTCTGTCTAAAATTAAAACTTACTTTTGCTTAAAGATAGTTCGATACGTTTTTGAGTTAGGACTCTTGTTTTCAATAAGCTATTTGATCTGTAAGCACATACTCTGTACAGACAACAACAGTCAACAGCACGTGAGGCTACAACAAAATGTAAAATTTTCTCAATCGACTTTGTACTTTACTACAGACAAGTTAAAGTTGACAATCGATTGAAGAAATTTGACAGTTTTAGGTAGTGTGAAGTGGCGTTGACCGTACATTAAAGCCATGGCCACCACCTAAATGGTTATCTGAGCAAAACCTACCTCAAATGAGTATTGTCAGAAATGACATTTATATTTTATCTTTACAGTAACACCGGCTTATCTAGACAGTTGGTGGTGTCGCTAGTGGTCAACAAAGAGTGTGACAGAAATGTCAAAGGCCAAAGAGAGACCTGTTAAGATAAATTGGTGGCACTGTATCTAGAGTTAAAAAAACGTGTTCTTCTTTGAATGTAGGTTGCTTTCTGATAGCTGTGATGTTTCACTATCGTAATAATTCAATAAGCCTGTCGCCGTATTTATAACATTAAACATGTCCACTTTAATATTTTGCGTCTCGATCAATATTCAGTCGCGAATACTTTGGCAGTAAATCAATGATACTTGTTTGTGTTTCTGTAAAATGATAAGAAAACAAATATTTTTTAAAAATACACTCTTTGTTTGTTGTCTATCGTACAGCTTTACATTTCAGTCGAATTATTACAAATACTTATTAGCGGGTAGGTAATCAGAAATTCGCTGCCAAAATACACAGGTAGTAGTAATATTATTACAAAACGTCGTGATATTAAAGATAATCAACAGGGCACTGATAAAAAAAATAAGAAAAACTAGTGCGAAAAAGTTTGTCTATGGTACGAGACAGACAGAAACAGAAATATGCTTGTTTATGAATATACGCCTCGTAATAATACCACCATCAATCAAAACTTAACCCATCACATCTAATTGACAAACCACTAATAAGCAGTCTTCACAGTTATATAATAATTACAATACCACTAAATTACATTTATTACAATAAAAAATACTGGACCATAAACTTGATTTAATAGGAATTACGAATAGCAGGCGCCCGACATTCAAAAATATAGTCTACTGCGCACACGATAAGACTCACATTGATCTCTATAAAGGTGCGGTATAGTATATTGTCTTACGTCCAGGCCACCACCATTAAGTATGTAACAGTGTACATACCACGAATACATGAATTACAATGAAAAAGTCCTCAATGACTAATATACCTATCTCCGTAGAACAAACAATACTTGGCTACTAAAGAAAAAATATTAAAAATATAATCTATTTCTCGCGTGTCTTCTACACCACGTCAAGGTACTATTGCACTGGAATCTGTATAGGCGTTGAAGTACAATCGATAGCACAGCGGGCTATACAAAACTGTGAAATGTCTCCAATTGTCTCTCTCAATCTCCAACAAGTCAACTTTAACATATTTGAAGTTAAGCGCCAAGTCGGTTGAGGGTATTTGAGATATTGCGATTGTCAAACGGTTTGTTTTCAGTTTTGAACAACCGCACGTGCTGGTGACTGTACCTATTTAAAGCTACGGCGTAGATTATAAAAGCACTGAGTAATATTGAACTGAAACAGACAATTACATACAGTTTTGACATACAGTTATTACTATCCATATAGAGCGAAATAATTAGCCTGTTTTCAATTCAATATTAGCGTGTACCTCAGAATCATAGCCAATATGACCTTTGCTAGCTTAACATTAATTGGATATTCCACAACGGTACTGATAAGCATTTGTGCTGGAATCTTGATTTCGAAGGCAAATTCAACAGCAGACCAGATTGCCATCGAGATATAACATTATTCAAATTTTGCACCTTAAGTCAAACATATTAAGATTAAACATGTACTTCAGAACAATGCTAGTCTTGTGTAACTGTGCTGTCTACAATAACACAGTCTATATACCATGTAACATTTCATTGGTTACATAAAGCGTGGGATATACAGTCAACGTCAGACTATACAAAACTGTCAAATATTTCCAAAATAAAAGAAACCTGTTATTTCAGATTCAATTCAATCTTAACTTGTTTGACGTAAAGCACAAATTCGATTGTGAAAATTATAAATGTATGGTAACCGGACATGCTGTTGACTGCACGTATTGCTACATTGCTCAAATGTAAGCTAGGTTTCATTCAAACCACCACATCGATCAGCATTCCAGCACTCACACAAAACTCACTTCAAACAATAAATATTACAAAAAAAAATCAATACATTTCTTGCTTAACCAGTGTTAAGTTTAATTGTAGGCCCATAATAACAAAAACTAAAATGTCTATTTTCTATTGCAATCTCGTTAATTTGTGCAAAGTTAAAAGTGAGAATTGTGTGAACAAATGCTTAGCAATACAACATACAACGCGCTCCCTTCAATTTGTTAAGTGTGCCATAGATTTTTACCGTATTTATAAAGTAATACGCCGACTAAAGACGCAGCAACTAACTCAAAGAGCCCTACCATTGAAAAAAATGCTAGAAAAATCCCACATCTGCCATAGTAGTAATCGTAAATATTCATAATGCACACAACCACATCTTATTTCATAAGAGACGAAGCCTTACAACAAACAATTTATAATTTCCCCTCTAAGTTATTGTTTCAATACATTTGAGCATTATAGTTGCCACGAGATTAATTGGAAAAAATAACTATTTTTCAATTAAATTTTTATGAAATAATAAATGCTATTTAAATATTGTACAAAACGTATATGTAGCCATTGTCATAATCGATGTACCCACGAGACGGAGTCAAAAATACGCATACTACACACAATGTATTAATCAAAAACCATTTGAGTATACACATATTCCCGACTGGCGACCTCATTGAATGTCTAACGTAGGAAAATTCCAATATTATATTATTATTATTATTATGTCATATACAAAACATCTAATGTACAAATTGTAGAGGCCGATACGGCTCGTCGACATCAGTACCGAGTGAAATTCATATGCGCCACGAGACGGTACAGCGACGCATATGCGCGACGCACAAGGCGTACGTGACGCACGTCGCATGCGTACGTGCTCGCCGTACGCGTACGTAATCGTCGTACGCACCAATGCGTACGCGCTACACTGTCCGGGTACTACACTCAACCTGAACTTCATGTAAAGGTATTAATACTAGAGCGATTTGACTATATAACGTGAGTATTTGTTTCAACGTGTACAACCTGCGCATTACCGGGACACTTGATGCGATGCACTGGAAAATCTGAAACAATGAATGAAAAGAGCATTGTACTACAAAGTCGGTTATAGGGAAGCTGGTCAGACGAACAGACGGTTTTCGATTGATATTATACCTACCAGGTTACGATAGTAAATATGTCTTACAGAGGGCGTGCTGTGTGTGTCATAATTCTTACACTCACACCCATCATCTAGCCCGAAGCCGCGCAAGCGCTTGTGTTATTGATACTAGCTAACGGACAAATATACTAAATAATTATAAATATTAAAAATAATACTACGAGTACATAAACATTGTATATACCACCATGCCAAGATTCGAACCCGGCGCCTCTTGGTCAATTGCCAGCGATCTGATCATTAGGTTTAAATTTTCCAAGCTTTAAATATAAGAAACGGAATAAGTAATTTCATGACACACCTGATCATAAAGTGGACTTTTTCGGACGAAAAATCCCACTTCCTGGCCAGGGTGTGACATAAAACTATGATCTTACCTCGGGCGACAAAAAAAGAAGCCTCAGATCGCATATATAATCGCCCTTTAATTCGGCTCGGGCGTCAAATACTTGCGATCTGACACATTGTTTGTTGTATCGCCTTTGGGATTTACCTCCGAATACAGAAAC